>JASANF010014229.1:0-54811 GCA_030248245.1 Trissonchulus sp. WLG1_4
AGAGTCTGGTTAACATCGGATCGTGTTAGGTCAGGCCATGGTTTGGTGACCGATGATTTTTCTGTGCGCTGATTTTCTGTGTGGCGTTCAGTTCTGTTTACAAACTTATAAATTCGGTTTTTTAAAAGTTTTCATAAGTTTGTTGTTGCATAATAACGTTTTCAACAAACTAATGGCCAAAAATCTTTTATCTATATTAAACCCTTTATGAAGTCTAAAAATTGACATGTAAAGATTTCGAAGTTACTAAACAAGAAATAGGAGATTCAGGGATTTTTTATAACAGCTTCACTGCTCGTCGTCAGTCGTATGAGGTCAAATCGTTTCACCCGTTGCCAATTCTACTGCACAGCAACGGCGTTAAGGTATAGTGCAGTACAATATGTGATCTGCCAGCACCACAGTGCACTTTTACAGTGCTGAATGCTGATGAATCCAGTAAAATAAACACTGTACTGCACTGGCTAGAACGTGCATGCGCTACATTTTACCGAAGCGGTAAAATAATACTGACTGTCATCATGTGGAAAATAATATATGCTCGTCAACTAAAGTGCTTGTTAGAATTAGTTAGATTGCGGTCAAACAGTCTAATGGCCGTGTGACAAAGACACCAACTGCCAACGGGAGCAAACGTAGGCGTCACAGGAAGCCACACGTGGGTATCAGAGACAGAGGCGGCAAGGTCCAGGGCTCAAGTGCAGTGCCACGCAAAGCCACAAACGTTGCCAGGCATCTTGTTACTTCACCTCCAACAAACCCCGATCCGTCACTGCGCTAGACATTGGCCTAAAAACCGGTGAAAATGGATGATCTGATCCAGACGTTCCAGATTTGTTGGCGGACTTGGTTTCCATCAGCACCATAGATTCTAGATCAGCCATGGATACTCTACCAGGCTCCTGGCACGAGTGCCAACAATGTAGCGTACAACAGCGTTCCTGTCACTGCCAACACAAATCGAATGGTAACACAGAATGATGTATCATTTGTATTATACGGGTGGAGAATAAGTGAATATTGTCTTAGATCATTTCCCGGTTAAGTCTGATAACATTGTCGTTGTTTCTTTAGTGCTTTTTGCGATGCCTAGGGGGAGTTTTATGGTTAAATGGGACGTTAAAGCAGCATTTAAGACCCGAAGAGTACCGTTTGTTGGCTATATTTTGGAAAAAAATTTTACTTTGATAAGTATTTATCTTTTGAATTGAGTTCTCTGTTTTATGCTTTGTCTGAGAACGGTTTGCCTCAGCGCTCGAAGCTATTTTACAACATAACCATGAATTAAAAACATACAGTACTTGATGGACAAATTTTTGGATATTTAGCCTTTGCCGAAACTATTGTAGCATACAGCGACAAACAGCATTACAGGTATTTAAAAACTAAGCGTCCCTTTAGCCGGTAAAAAAACTGAAGGACTTGTTGCGATATTAGCTTATAAGTATTTGACAATAAGCTAAGTCTAAAACAAAAAGTAACAATCTTGTGGTGTCATCCTATATCTCGTATTGTGTAGTAAAAAAACATTCGTTGTGTGTACTATCTATACTGCTCTTGCCTACACAGATTTTCTGCAAGACCTACTACGATTTTAGTCGTGTTTGCGCTAAAGATAGACACAATTAGACAATTAGTTTGCCAGACGACAAACTCATGAGCTTAAAAAATGCCGTCGACCTGTGGTTGACTAAAAAAAACTCAACGTGAACTTCTTTGCTTAATTGGTCAACTATTTTTTGCTTGTTAAGTCGTAGCTCCTGGTCGTTTTCTTGAGGCGTCTAATTAATATGTATATGGGTGGCCGTTCTCTTTCACATCGCGTCTGGCTAAATTCGGAAGCGAATAAGATTTAAGGGTTTGGACAAAATTTCTAAATGGTTGAAATGGCTCAATGGCTTCAAGTATTTTTCTGAATTTTCTAACTGCCGATGCTGCGACGCGACTTCATGCGGCTGTGGTGGTATTACGGTATCATGGTTTTTAACTCAAAGGCCAGAAAACTTGTCGACACACTCGTATAATTTTTTTAATCAGCGGTACGAGTTGGCGGTAGAGCCATAACCCTAATTTTTTTGAGTGAAGGGTGCAAAGGTCATGCGGTTATTTGCCAATGTAAAATCTTTCTGTTGTCTATTTTTTACATAATTGGTGTCAAGCCCGCACAAAAACCTGCTGCATCTATTGCGGCTAATAACAATACTGCCGATGGAGTTCAAGTTTTGCGTGAAAGCGGCGTTTTTACCTGGAAAAGAAAACGTAGGAACTGACGCCTTGTCTCGTGAAAATTTTCAGGCTTCCAAAAATGGAGCGTAGAGTGTGTATGAATATTTTTAAAAACTTCTAAAGTTGGAATTTCGGCTGCTGCATATGCTGCTAAATACTTCAATACTTCTTGAAGTTTGGGGCAGCCACAGCCTTAGGTCATTCAGGTACCTCAGAGTGGACCATTCAAAATTTTGGCAAATGGCGTACAAAAACTACACACGTGTTACTCCCGACTTTGTTACACGACGTTTTTCTAGCATCTTGCAGATTTGTGGAATTCTGTTTGTTGGTAAAACTTGTTTGCAGGCGAAGTATATGTTCCCATATATCGAAAATATGTCTATGACAAATTGATATATTGTACGAGTGGGCAAGTGTGTTTGGAGGTGAGAGAGAGGAGAGAGTTGGCCCAGCTTGGGTGTGGTTCAACCTCGGGACTGCAGTCGGGTTGAATTGGTAATCAAGTTGTCTGGTCTACAACGGTGGTGTGTAAAGCAAAATGTGGTCAGGCTGGGGCTGTTTTTTACTAATTTGTTCACTCTCGATTGTGTTGCATTATGTAAGCATCGGCAGAGTTAAGTGTACCTCATTAACTCGTACATATTTAGGTATTTATTTAGTATTTACATGCTGATGAGCGCTGATGTACATGTTTTGTTTTATCTGCGTGTTTTTGTGTCTTTGTGCTCCTGTTAGATTAGACAAAATTGAAGTTTGCAAACCGTCACTCAGAGATTGCGAACTGGGCCACTGACAAAACTTAAACCGTTATTGCAGTTGGCGAACCGGGATTGTTGGCTTGTGATACGGTGCAGGAGACCATTACGTGCCATTTCAGTACAAAACTGCCGCACTGTAATAAAAAACAATTTGAAATGGTTTTGTCCATTGTTAGGCATTTGGATTTGTATTCTGTAGATACACATTACCGCATGTATTATACCATGTATGTCATTTCGTAACGTAACTGTCACAATACCACAAGTATTTATTTGCTTCAACAAAATTAAGTGATGCTATACATACATAGACTGTCTAACACGATGAGAAAACAAATGTTATAAATTACAGATAGGGCACATGACAGTGGTGTCACATGATTTCAGTGGGCGTATTATTTGGAACAAAAGTGGTTTAACTTTGTCTCAACTTGAGAGTGAACAGAACATCACATGAAATTTTTCGTGCTCGATTGACTAAAAGTGCCCCATCTCGGTTTTTGAGCCATTAAAGGCAATTATTAATCGGACCTTAAGCAATCAAAAGTTATAAAAAAGTTTACTAACTGCATGACGCACACTACACAGGTATGTAACTCCTAAGCTCTAGCTGCTGCAACTATGCTGAAAATTATATGGATGTGAATTACACGTGGACATCCTCAATAAGGCAATTCAAGTGCTCGCCAAGCTGTGGAATTTTGTCTTCCAATTTCATAACTGAAATGAAAACTTTGAAAAATCCCATAAACATCATAACAAAAAACGGAAGGAGTTTGTCGTAACCATCCAACAGTTCTTGAAAACTGTAAGGCGGTTTGTCCGGAAGTAGAAGTTCTTCCAGTCGTTCATAGAACTGTTTTAGAATTCTTTTTCCATGTTGACGTCTGTCCGAAGGTTTCAAATAAAGGCATAGCAAGTACGTCACATCTTCGAAGAAGACCCCACGGTGTACTATCTGAAATGCAAAAGAGCTAATCAGTTTCATAAGTTTTAGTGGTAATAGATCTCATACACTATTAGTGGTGTAATTATTTCGTAATTTTGCCGGATGAACGGACATACGGCTGTAAGTATGAATCGAGCCTTAAGTGCACAATAGTGTCTCATTTTTATGGAGGAAGAGTGAAACCCTGCTCTAGCAGCGTATTACAAAGCAAAGATAATTGCGCTCGTTTGAAATGGCTAATTGCTCAAGTAATTAAAATAAAGAAACAAGTAAACAGTCAATCAGCCAGTACATACGTAAGCGTTGATAAATGATAACAAACTGACAAAAAGATATAAACTCTTTAAACTCATGGTCATGTTGATAGTGAACATCACAAAAACGCTTGCCAATACTGAATACTCCTGAGTCCTGACAATTTGGGTGCAACTAAAAGATGCCAATTATTTAATCATGTAAGTTACTTGATAATCGATCATTGCGGCGATTTCATCCAGTGGAACATCATCATTTTCCGCGGTTTTCCACAACAAGTTATTCGGCTGCAAGTCACCGTAGACCAAAACCAGCGGGTAGCCTGTGGTTTCTGGCTCCGTAAACATTGGTAGTAAACTCTGCCAACAAAAGCTTTCGTCCAGTTTCAGTGTTGATAAAGTATATAGAAAACTGAACAAATGCTATGATATGCTATGCTGTGCTATGCTATGCAATGCTATACTGCTGTATACTATCATAGAGTATACAACAGCATAACACAGCATAGCGTAGCATGGAAGTCATAGCATAGCAAAGCATGGCATGGCACGTAATGTTTGTGACTGGCCGGAATTTTGGAAGACATTGTCAGGCCTGACTGTCGCCGGCCGGCTTTGACAAGTCGGCCTGCCACATTAGACTTATCGACCGAATTTGTCCGGGCAGGCGTTACGCCAAAATGACACTCCGGATTTGAATGAATTTGTATTTTTTTAAATTTCTGGAAGGGGCGGACGGCCGAGCTTCTTCGCCGGCACGCGGCTTACGCGGTCGGTCACTAACACTAATGGCATGGCATGGCATGCTATCGTGTTGTAGACTCTGGTATGTTTTGTTATGTTCTATTGTAATTTATTTATTTGCAGACTTGATTGACTGCCCCACAATACTTAAACCGACTAATAAACCATGTAACAGTTTGAATCTAACTTTGGATAAGTTTACGCAACTTCTGAAACATACCAGTGCGGTCTGGCGAATTTTGTCAAATGTTTCATCACTAAATTTAACATCGGGGTAGTTCTCTTTCAAAAAATCTTTATAAGTGTCCCACTCTTTTGTCATTTGCTCGTATACATCTGAACCCATATTGTCTAAAATAGAAATGCATGTATATATGAGTGAGTACCTACCGGTATCGTATCGTTTCTTATCAAGAAAAATTGTTACATTGTTTCCTTCACTGGACACTGTTTCTTTTATAGATTTTAATCAGACTTCTATAGTCTATGGACATGACTCAACTCAACGCAAGTAACACGAAGGTACTCGTCGAAACCCACTTTTTGAACAAAACGAGAACAAGTGAAAGATCCAATCAGCCCCCAGATTCTGAGTAAACATATATTCTGTGAAGCGACATTCTGTTAACCCGCAACCCAACAGGTTTCACTAGTGTGAGATAGTGCTGCTTTGAAACAACATCATGCATGGAAGGGTTGAACGTTTGTGTATATATTTATTTACCCAGTTTGTGCAACCATTCATCGGAATACTTCAAACTGTAAGCTTGCATGGACGCCAAATTACGAGCCAAGCACTCAGCCTGACCCAGTGTAAAGTCATCGCCAAATTTAGTCGATGCAGTGTTCTTGCTGAGATCTTGCAAAATCAAAATTCCATCGGATTCGTCCGAGATTTCTTCGCAGTAGTACAATCGGGGCATGGCGAACGGAGGTTCTTCTCCATGGCTGTTGAACAGCGTGTAAATGAAAACCTCTCGATTGTGAACCTGAAAGGAATAATGCAGAAATGTTAGTGACACATGAGAGTTACCTTAAAATGCCACCTGCAAGAATGGATTGCAAAGAAAAAGCTACATGAAGACCAAGAGTCCGTAATAGAGTATATTTGACACTTTTGATATCTCAACTCAACTCATTGAAATAGCGTTTTAATGACTATGTTTTTAGAGGGGGGATCTGTCTTCCTGTCTGGAGTGTAACTGTTGGAATGATTTTTTTCTTAATTTTAAACGTAGATAAAAGCACCTTTGTACCTGTGCAGTTGTGCACCCCATATGCACCTTTCTAATGCACGTATGTTTTGCTTTCTAATTTTTTCTCAATCATGGGTTACGTAAACGTGTTCTTGTCAACATGCAATAGAAAAAAAAGAAAGAAAGATACTTTATAAACAATTTTTTATTAATGGATTTTTCTATTATATTTCCTCTTTGCTACTGCCTGCTATCTACCTTTTTCACTAAGTCGATGTCCATGAGTTTGCTGAATTCTTCTCCAAGTTCTTTAATTTTTTTCGAGGTTGGTTTTTTCACAATGACGCTTTTCGGCAACTTTTCCAATCATGAAATAATAAATTTTTTAGCCAATATTATCCAAATTTGATTTTAGTTTTATTCTTTGTTTTGGAAAAATGTTGATTTTTAGATTTGATGCAGTTTTTTTGAAGTGACAAACTTTTTAAAAACATCAATAAATTTTGATGCCAACAAAAATTGGTTTCAATATAATCTAAAAAAATGCAATTATTTGTCAGTCACCACACATATGTTTATTTTCTCAGCTTTAATTTGTTCTGATAAGCAGTTGTTGAGATACATTCCTGCAAATAAAGCAATAGAAAATTCATGTTACGAAAAATCCAACAAATCTAATTTGAAATATTTTAAAAATGTAACATATAAATAAAGTCGTCAATGTTTTCAGAATTTTTAAGTAATATACCTGTCTCTAGAAATGTTTTGTGTCTGCTCAAACGAAATTGATTTTTTTAAAATCATATTTTTGCCAATTCAATGACCGAAATTAAAAAAACAATACCTTCACTGCTTTCAGAGTCCCATTCGATGGTGATTTTGGACACAACCGACAAGAATCCTTTTCCTTCCGAAATTCCCACTGAATTGATGTTTTGTATTTTTCCCTGAGATTTTACGGATTCATTGAGTACTTTCTCCAGCCAGTCTTGTTCTACAGGCAGTTCCGGAGTGTTTTGGGTTGGCTCTGGCTCAGTAAACATTTTCCCGAATATTTTGTTTGGAACTGAAATATAAAACCAATGAACAAAATGATAAGCAATTATAGTAAAAAACCTACTTATTCGTCGGCGTACGAGCTTTATCCTTCGTGAAAAGATAAGTGTAGGTGCACAGATAAACGAACAATTGTTATAAATAACCAAAATATAGGAAAAACAGTATGTTGCGCGTTAATTAAGGTAAATAAACAGGCAGGTTGACAATTTTTTACAAAATTTAAATTCTGAAAGTTAAGAAATAATGTGAAAATTCTGCATTGAATTAAAAAAATAACAAAAACAGTAAAAAAACATGACGAAGCGTTTCTATTTTTGTACACCGCAAGCCACCGTAATGTTTGCAATATGCCTAAATAGTAATTTAAATATTAAACCACCGTGAAATAAGTTAAAACCCGTCCAAACTGCATTTCAGTTGTCATCAAATTGATAAAGCAAGGGAAACTTAGTTGTGACAGCCAAAAACTTGCAAATTAACGAATTTTGTAAGGGGACGCCTGCAATGCCGGACTAAAATGGGAGCAACGTTTTAGCATTTTTAGATTATTTATTATTTTATTTTTAGACAACTTCAAAATATGCGTCATTTATGGTGATACTTCAGATAATCTGTAAACACATAAAATTGTTAACTTTACATAAAATACAGAGTAGAAACGGCAAAAGCGAGGGGGGCAATGCTTTGTTTGTGTCGATTTCAACTAGTTTAATGATTGCATCAATTTCAAACGGTTTATTATTAACAATTTTATACAATTTGAGTTGCTCTCGAAGTAAACTTAAATCGAAAGTTGACAGGAAGTTTTAGGCAAAGCGGATTAAAATTCGTTGTTTATATCTGTCTGGTTTGCAGGACAGTGCAATGCATGTTTACATTTAACGGTTAAGTTTTTCCAAAAGCAAAAATCTCTCGTTTTTACACTATCATTAAAGTTGTCGTTTCATCAATGTTTTTTGTTTTGTTTCACACAAATAAGGTTAATTTATCTTCAATTTTGACAAGTTCACTTTTTTCGCTTTATGCTTGTGTCTATTATTAGGTTTTTCTTTGTAGAGCATGTTTTCGTGTGCAAAAGACTTAAAAATATTTAAAACTAAGGGGTAGACAGTACTTGCATTGCACCTTGTTCATTTGTGGGGTGACTGCTTTCAAACTTCCGAGAAATTTGCCCGTTGAAGCAGAATTCGATATAGGTATGGCAACTCTACTAATCAAGAGTACATAAAGTGTCTCACTCTTATAGAACTCAGACAGATGCGCTTGTGGAAATTGGCCCTATTGCTTAAGTTTTCTTATGCAGTCCATGTAAAGTTATGGCCATGTTTTCGCAAGTATTTGGAATTAGATAACGCCACGCAACAATATTCAGCTGATAACAGCTGACACCCGACCCGTTTGTAAACAGTGATGTTTCTGCTTGAAAGCAGTGAACTTGCGTATCGTGTCTATATCAACTATATCAAACTAAGCTTATATATATATATTTTTTTATATATATATATATATATATATATATATATATATATATATATATATATATATATATATATATATATATATATATATATATATATATATATATATACATACATGTGTGTGTGTGTTTGTGTGTGTATACGTACGTAAGTATACACATTCTGTATGAGTAATTCAGTGTTGGACTGCCTAGAAACAGACATGACGCATTCTGAAACAGTGTTTTGTGTGTGTGTGTATGTGTGTGTATGGAATACACTAGGCAATGCTCTGTCTGTGTGCGTGCGAAGTTACTATCGTGTAAGTTCTTCTGTAGTGCATTTATTATTAAGAGATCTTTTTTGCAAATTTTTGTGTGCAATTTGTGTCAGTGCAGTTACTCCGAATGAAAATGGTATACACCCGTTGCTCATGGTTCTTTGACTGTCTTCAGTTTATCACGGTTCTTTCACGGTATTTTACGTTCGTTTTACTGAACACTTTTAATTTGAGGCACCAAATATATTCAGATCAGCTTATTTTTAGGGCAAAACAGCAGCAAGTTTTATGCAACTAAAATAACCAACTCTTTTTAACCTATTTTTATAATCACATAATATCGTTGATAATTAAGTTGCATGAGTGTTTCTATGACATGGATGGATACTGACAGCTTCGCTGCAGGATTACGAAAAATACTGGTCAGAGCAGGTTTTCAATTATATATTTTTTGTCAAATTTTGAGTTCTGTTTTCAACTGATATTTCAGAACTGGCATAGGTTAGTGTCTCAGTGTACGTAGGTATATCCATCATTTTCATATCCCAATTGCATAAAATTAAAAAATATATATTGTATGTAATTGCGTTACCATATCAACAACTTAAAAAGCAAGTCAGCTGTTATGCCATTTGCTAAAGAGAAACATCCAAAGAGTACATGACAAAAATATTTTTTATTTGTATATGATTTAACTCATCAATACTTTTTACGCGGCGGCCTCAGCCGCCGCGTATATACTATAGTGCAAACGTGTGCGTCAAGCGCACACAAATGCACCTATTCAAGTGTTAAACTGCTGCTAGGTCAGCAATTAACACTGTTTGTGTGAGCGTGTGTGTCTAGATCGTGTGTATAGTGTACGTACGATTAACCGCCTGTTCAGTGCTCTCATTTACGTCTGTTCAGTGCTGACAACTTTTGCTTGCAGAAAACAATTATTTAACAAAACCTGTCGGGAGCTATGTTTCTTGAAATGTTCATTAGTGCGTCGGAAGTAAAAAATCTTGAACTACTCCAGATGATATGGCAACGTTGCCCAGTGTCGGTTACGGAGTCCATCTATGGAGTATTGACGCCGTTCGCTACAAAACAATAGCTGAGCTGGTCTAGCGTACATCAGCTGACTAGCACACGATGAGCGTGTGCGTTGTTTAGCTGCTGTAAAATGTGAACTGTAACTCGTAAAAAATGGCTATTATGTACGAGTTTGTAATACAATGATCAGTTTCGAACTTAAACTTTTCACGTTGATCATGTTGCATCTCTTATGTAGTTAATCAAGTTTTAACTGAACTGAACCTCCATAATTTTTTTTCTGATGGAGACTTTTTTGGTTATTACTGATGACACTGTTGGCTAAAGTTTAACACTGATAGTACTTGGTAAGTTTTTTAAATATGCGCGCTTCGAAAATTTTTAAGTGCCGCGTTTTATATTCGAAGAATATCCTCAGCACTGCAAGCAACTCGCAACGCAGTCTATCTAAAAAGTTTAACCTTACTCGCAAAACGTGCTTGTTTTAAATACCTATGTACGTTTGTAAATACGGCCGATTATGTATCAGTTTTCATGTACACATGTAAAACCTAAATGGATGTGTTTCTCTTAACAGTCAACATAACGGTTTCACTCGTATCTTGCGGTGCAATCTTATATGTGTCTATTATAGCTTTATTGCATAAGTCATTCAACTAATACTCTTTTTTTTTATTATTCAATATTATCACCTTTATTCTTCAATACCAAAACTGCATACTAAAGACCCATTCAATAATCAATATCTATTCTATACTCTTGATTACTGTAATTGCATCATATACTCTTGATTAGCCTATCTGTAAAAAATGCGACTTCTAAGTCATTCTACATAAATGAATTATAAGGATCCTCATTCTACATTTGATTACTGTGTGTGTATTTCTATTCTATACTTTTGATTATATCTACAGAGATTTTTTAAAGTTATTATGACGGAACCATCCGCGGAACCAGAGGTGGAAGAATTGCCAGTAGACCAGGCGTGGTTGGGGCGAGTGCTGTCCGAGTCGGTGGGGGCGCCCGGGGGGTCATTGGTGGAAACCACATGTATCCCCATCTCCAAAGGAAAAGGGTTCATGTCATTCGTGTACAAGGTCATGCTCACTTGGGATCAAAACAGCAAAGGTAGACTAAATCTTAAACAACGCTGAAACCAGTCTAAGACGTTCTATAGTCACAATCCTATTGTAACGAAAAATTCTGCACATATCTTGAGCCCATTGCTTTACCGGATTGAAGGGTTCAATTTAATCGGACTTAACGGTTTGAAAACTAAGCTTAAAAATGCCATTCCAAAACCTCCGGATTTGGCTCTATTCATACTTACAGCCGTATCGCCGTTCAGCCTGCAGAATGACGTCACTAGCAGCCTAGTGCAGTGGATCAGCCAGCGCCTGTGACGTCATTATTTCGTCATTTTGTCGGCTGGACGGACAAACGGCTGTAAGTGTGAAAGCGTAGAAAGTGTAAAGCGGACTTAACTTTTAGTCGGACTAAACGGATTTAACTATGCACGCTAGTGTTAAGCGTGCATGTTATGTTAAATATGTTTAGTCCAGTGTTAGCTTTGGAATGGGGTCAGACTAAAATTAAGCTGCTGCCTTATTTTAAGCGTTTAGTCCGTTTAACCCGGTTTGCCATTCCTAAACCTCGAAATACAAGAAGTCCAGTCCGTTTAATCCGGTAAAGTAATAGGTTCTTGGTTTTAAACGATCCGCTAATTAAAGCTGAGCAAATGAAGTGTCTGATGATTATAGTTTTCTTCAAAAATGTTATTGATAATTAAATAAACATTTCAAAAATTAAAACGGCAGCAGCATTATCCTAAACGCCAATTTTAAGATAAGATTTATATTTGTGATTCCGTTTGCCTTTTTAGATTTTGAAAAACTGCCTAAATCCGTAGTAATAAAACTACCGACAGCCACTAAGATTTCGGAAATCAGCGAAGAAATGGCCAAACTTATGAATCAAGAAATGGTCAAAAGAGTGAGCAAAAAGTTTGATTAACGATTATTTGAGTCGGTCGCTTCAAAAGTTTATTTTTTTGAAGAATTTCTCAAAAGGACAGTCCAAATTTTCAGGATATTTTGTTACGTGTTCTAATCTAAGTCCTACTTGAAACCAGTTGTTCGCTTGTGCTTGTGCAGAATTTTCTGTAGTGTGAACCGGCTGTGCTTGTGCTTGTACTTGTGCTTGTCCAAGTGCCAGCGTGAATCCGGCCTTATACACGTCAGGGAGGGAACCCGGTTTCATATCTCTTTAGTACCATTTCATATAATTTCAGGCACATAATCGAGAAATCTATGCGTACAGATTGCTCAACAGTCACGGACCACCGCCAATAAAAATGCCCAAATTTTTTTATGGAGAAGAGATTTCTGATGACAAGAATGGAATTTTGATTCTGGAAGATTTGAGCGAGAATTCAGTTTCCATCAAATTCGGTGACGTCTACTCTGATGGGCAAGTTGCAGCTGTGGTGGAAACTATTGCATCTCTTCAGGCCTTTTCCTTGCTTCATACAGAATGGGAAGGAAAATTGGGTACGCAAGGGGCACTGTGAAATCTATAGCACTGCTGTATGAAACCGTCACTACCTCAGCTGCAGCCGATGTCCTGTTTAGTTTCAAGTGATAGAGAGTACATAATGGGAAGAGTATGACAGACAGTCCTTTTATTGGCCAGATTGACTGCGCAGTAGATGCATTGCACATTACACCAATTTCTAATTGTAGCAGTTTTTTTTTACTTCTTTAGCTCTGCCCACAATGATAACGGTAAGCTTGCGTGTGGGCGGAGCTAAATCTGATTGACTGATGGCTTTGTCAAACAATATGGTTTAGGAACGCCCTAAATAAAGGACGCGCCCATGTGGCAAGCGGTGAATCAGGGGTGCACGCAGGTCAAAATTTTCGACCTGCGACCAAAACCCAACCGGCGACTTGCTGCTAGCTTTAATTTAAGCCATCACAAAGTGCGATATGCCTTTGTATTTTATAAATTCTTTTAACGCATACTTTAAAATTGTTTTTCTCGAAAATATAATTTTTTTGTTAGTTGGCCGGTTGTTGCTCTAGACTCTAGATGACCGATAGGTATATGTATGTGCATGCTTCGATTATCACGTAAAATAGAATACGCGTAGACTGACAAAAGTTGACTTTAAAATCGAAGTTTGAGATACCTAAATGTAGAACTTTAAGTTTAGCACTATTTCTACTATTTCTACCTGTGTTGCTTAGATCCGCTCTCTAGTTAAACTTTAGTAATTTAATCTAATCCCTATTCTATTCTTTAAAAACAATTCTGCACCATTACGTGACTTACAACCGTTCCCAGATTGAGCGCTCAATGGCTATTGTATGCGTGTATGGGCTGTTTCAGAACATATTATGGGAGACCAAGATCTGAAACAGAGTCTGGAGATATGGGATACTAAGGCAGAGAAGACATTCCAGGAATTCCCACAAATCAAGATGACACGAGAGCGATATGAAAAATTGAGCGAATATGCAAAGGTGCAATAGCCTAATGCAATACATTGTAGGAACTTCTTTTTTTTATGATGAATTACTGTTTAGTGTTTAGTTATAGAAAATCCCATGGGATCACGTGCCAGTTTGTTTTTTGGTTTTTTTATAGGTATATAATATGTACATATACTCCGTGATTTTCTAAAGTCTGACAAAAAATAGTTGCACCCATTGAGAAGACGAAACATGTGATTTTGTTACCTACGAAAAAAACAGATTTTGATTGGCAAGAGAGAGTACAGCAAGCAAAAGCAAGTAGTCAGGCGTAGAAGTCATGCGACTAAAATAAGCAAGTGGCACATCTATTTTTTGTCAGGTTTTAGTAAAGGAAAGTTTGACCAAAAATGTTGAGCAGAAAGAGGAAACAGGTGATGTGATTTTAGCCCCTTCTCGCTGTGTACTCTTGATGACCGATATTTATTCTTGTCGTAATGAAATCACATGTTCAATTTTATCTCAATGTTCAACATTTTTTGGTCAGACTTTAGTATCACACTTACATCTTTCGTGTGCTTGTTTTAGAGCAAAGTTGACCAATTTTGTGGAAAGTCACCAGATCGCTGTGTCATAAGCCTAGGAGATCTCCAGCCGAATAACATGTTGTGGCGAACCAAAGAGGGCACCAAAATTGCTACGGATGAAATTAGAGCTGTTTTGGACTTTCAGGTAAAGCTGCACATCAAATGAACGTTTTTCATTTTCGCTAAATTTTCATTCTTATGCAGCTTTATTACATTTAATAGCTGTCTAAATAGATGCAAATAAGCTCAGTCTGCAACCAAACCTTTGATAAATATAAGGCCATTATACCTAAGGCTTAAAATTTTAAATAAACTGACCAGAACAGTAAAAATCTGTTATGCAGCGATGTGTATGCCAAATTGCCAAGACACTAATCCATTTTTAAAATCAGTATTTCAAAACACAAAATTAATAATCTCGTAACGCAAGCACGTTTTTGACAAACAAGCAGCAGCTTTATGCAAAAGTTGTCTGCTACTTTTATCACTTTCCCAAAGTTTTGACCTGTCGCCTTGCAATCTTATTTTCGATGCTATCATTGTATGAGTAAAACTTAGAGGAATTCCGTCAAGTTCAGATGCCCCAATTACTTAAGTAAGCTTAGTAGACGTGTAACAATTGGTTGCAAACGTGGTGCGCGCACGATTCATTTCGGCTAAAACATCAGTATAATCCTGGGTTTGTTTGGGCCAATGTCAGCGCCAATGCCAAACGTCAGCACTGGCTAAAAATTTTGAGAGAGTACAAAAACTTTTTTGGTCGTATTAAGCAATGTGCTAAAACAAATTTTATGTCACTTACGTAGCATATGTACGCATATATACATACTTTCACTGGCAAGCCAAAGCTTTAGAAACCTGCAACCAGAAACCATCCCATTTGCTCTTATAATGGTGTTAAGTTTTTGGTGTGTCGCCTTGTGGCTTCAGGTAGATTACCTAGGTCCGAGACCGAAGTGTGACTCCCCTGGCTAGAAGACAGGGCCTACGTCGCTCACTAAGCCTGGAAAGTACGTAAAACCTAAAACTACACCAAATTCTACGCTACCTGACTGGAAGCCACTGAAAAACCACAGAAAACCGTTGAAAATGTTATTTATTGAAGAAAACAGGACATTTGGGGCAGATACAAATAATCGGGACAAAGTATGAAAACAACAGGCCGCAGCCTAAAACACAAACAACCACACCTGAAATTCGTAACAAAACTGAACTGCCTTTGAGCCAAGCACTTTACATCAATTTATTAAATGTGAATACGTTGAAAAGCACTTTACATCAATTTATTAAATGTGAATACGTTGAACATTTGTTATTTGTAAAAACTTCGTTAGACAGAATTTTGACATTTATAAACGCGCTATTCACATTAATCACATTTCTTAGACATACTTCACAATGGAGCGGTCGATATATTACCAAAGAATAAATATGTCAAAACCCACACAAAGTACGCTGCAAGAATCAGCGTAAAGACCTGTCGGCATTGCGATGCCGACAGGAAAAACGACACTAAAAAGTTGCTTGCTTCGTTTGCTTGATATTATTTGCAAGAGTACATAATAGTGTCTCACTCTATTATGAAGAAGAGTGAGACACTCTCCTTTCTGCCTGTGTTATAGCGCAGGCAGATGCGCTGGTCGTTTTGAAGCCACATGTTGACGTTTTATGCAACATGTGGCTAGCCAATCAGAAGCGAGCACCGCTTCTGATTGGCTAGACGCCTGTGCACGTGCTCCAATCAGCACGCAGGTGGCCTCATTTAACACAGTTAAAAACACATTTAACTTATCAGTTAACAATATATTCAGCACATACTAGCAATAATCCCTGAAAACGGTGATAAAAATGTCGACAAAATATGATTTTGGGCAAAAAAAATAAAAAAAACCCCAACCCGACCGATCATGGCAAAATTGAACACTGAAATGGCTGTAATGGCGGCCAGTGTGCTGATTGGAGCACATGAGGCCGCCTGCGTGCTGATTGGGGGCACGTGCACAGGCGTCTAGCCAATCAGCAGCGCTGCTCGCTTCTGATTGGCTAGCCACATGTTGCATAAAACGGCAAAAATTGGCTTCAAAATGACCAGCGCATCTGCCTGCGCTATAACACAGGTAGAAAGTCTGTCTCTCTCTTCTTCTTAATAGAGTCAGACACTATTATGTACTCTTGTTATTTATAATGGCACAAAAAGTATGTGACATACCGACGTGCTATTTCTTGCGGTAAAACTAACACTGGCGTGCATCAAAATAGAACAGCTCGAGAATAGAATAACTCAAGAATAGCTGTTCTCTTTTAACTCTAAAGACGAATTCATTAGATTTGTTTTCACTGGTTCCTCAATAATGGATACCCATGAAGTATGAACTAATTCTCATATATTAAAATAACTTTTAGATATTGCAAGATAGTCAATATCACTCGAGAATAGCAAAAGAATAAGAATAGCTCGAGAATAAGGTTGGTGCAAACGGCCGTAAAGTTACAAAATCGTACTGACAAAGGATACAACACTATCTCAATTTTATCTTCCAGAATCAAAGACTTGTTGTGCTGTCTGTGGCACAAAAGACAAAAGCGAAAATGCCAAAACTATTGCTGCACAGACAGTAAATTCGACCTGCGAATTACCGCATGACGTGCAGTAGCAATTTATTCGAAAGCCTTCTTACCGAATATCCGAATCAAAAATCAAAAAGTAACTTGACCAACACTGTTCAACTTTTTTTCAATTCCAGATAATGTCCCGCGGCAGCCTCTATCAAGACTTGGCCTATCTGCTATTTTTCTACCAATCTGCCGAGTCAAGACGCCAGAATACTGACAAAATTTTAAATCAATACTACAAAAGCCTTAGCGATAAAATTGCCCCAAAAAAACCTCCGTATTCATTGGCTGAGGTCCGAAAGGGTTACGATGACTTATTTGCCGTTTTTACCGTTTCTCAGTTCTGCTCCATTGATATGTTCAAAAATATTGGAGTCACTGATGAACAAATGCCAGCTTTGATTGACAGACTCAACGCTGCTATAGAAGATTGTGTTATTGAATGAACAAGTTTGTCCGTTGTCCTGCATTTTCGCCTGAATTTATAATTATCAGCAAATAATTTAATTTTTATCAATTTTATTGTTGCGATTATTGTGCTAATACATACGTATTCTCAGATCAGTAGTAAAGTCTGACCTTTCCAGGGGGTGTATTATGTAATCACATCTGTATAAGGTGGCTGCATAGTCCATGGTTTTATTTCTGCTGCAATCAAAGACGGTATTTTGTTATTCAGTTGTTGATACATTGGATTTTACGCTGGCAGTTATATTGTTGTACTTTCCTATTCAATAAACAAACAAACATAAAAATGAACCCTAAGGGTCGATTCATACTTACAGCCGTATGTCCGTTCTGCCGACAAAATTACGTAATAACGTCACAGGCGCTGGCTGACCCATTGCACTAGGCTGCTAGTGACGTCATTCTGCCGGCTGAACGGACATACGGCTGTGAGTATGAATCTACCCTAAGTATGTTTTTGACACCACAATAGTAGGTATAGGCTAGCTGCATGAACTTGATATTTTGATAACTACGCAAAAAACGCCTTAGTATATAATAATTTACTTGTTACGAGTGTCGAGTACATTGCACAGAGAACTATGAAAATTGCAAAATTGGACAATAATGTGACAAAAATAAAATTAAAAGTCAGTCGTTTAAGTAGGTAAATTATGTCAATGAAGTAATCACAGTATACTTTTCTGTTCAGTATTATTCATGTCTGCAAACAGTTTCGAAACGGATGCAATTGTGGGTAGTTCGACAGTTTTTGCTATTTCCAGCGCTTCCCGATAAATAGAAACTTGGCAATCCGTTGGGGACGAATGTGGTTAAATTGAATCCTGTTGTTCAAAATCGTAATTCCTGATCGACTCGTATTATTTTCACTGGCTTGTGGACAAACGCCAAAGGATAAAGTCATCGCAAACTCAAGCCCGATTCTCGGAGATCAACGACTGATCAATTCAGCATCAACGACTGATCAATCCAGCGCTCATTGTTCGGTACGATTTACCCTGAAAAGTGCTTGTAGACTGTTTAGGCTGCACAGTACTTGTGGAAGCTTCGGTGATGAGTCGTTTTTTGGGTAACTTTGATCGTGCTTGGCAATGCGAATAGAACATGGCAAAATTGCTGACAATGACGGGAACCGGAAGGGCGATGGTCAACACGCCAGTCAGCGCGCAAACACTGCCCACCAGCATACCTGAAATAGACACCAATAGGTTATAATCGTGGCGACGCTTTTTGCCGGCTGAACAGACATACGGCTGTAAGTATGAATCGACCCTTACACCATCGCAAACGCGTTAAGCACGCAATTACGTCTTTTGAGCGGCTGCGGTTAGGATTGACGGACGCGGACGCATTTACGGATTTAGGTCGCTAATGTGCAACGCATCTACCGCTCTGATAGTTGACTAATGAGAGGAGGAATGCCATTACTTCGTCAACATTTTCCAATGCCCAGTTTGCAGACTGGCTAGAAACTAAATCTAAAAGACAGCAAGATTAGAATGTCTATTTCTTGTGAACGAGCATGCGTTCATTCAGACTTTGAGTACTGAGATTTTATTTTGGGCTTGGGATTAGGCTTAGTTTTAAGCTTTAACAATTAAAATAAGTACATAACCGCTCAGGTTTCTTGCCTCAATAACGACGTTTGTAGTGGCTCATTCTCAAGAACTAGACGCACGTTAGTTATATCCCACCCAAGTCCCACCTAAGTAGGTTTTTGGATACATATCCCCGTAGCCGACAGTTGTCATGGTTACAATGGCCCACCACAGGCCGCGTGGTATGCTGGTGAAGTGGGTCTCGTTGGGTTGGTTCTCCAGGCGCTCCGCGTAGTAGATCAAGGTGGCGAAGATTATAATGCCCAGCACAAGGAAGAATACTGCAATAGATACATGGGTGACTTATGGTGATGGTTTACGTTTAAGAATAGCAGTTTTTTTACACGAGATTATTCTTGAAGCATTTTTTCAGAAAAATGAGTAAAATGAGTAGAAATATAATGGCTACAATTATTTGAAACAAGACTTAAAACCGACTACACTCATGTTTTAATCAGTGATCAAATCCCAAGTTAAGATTAGCTACTCCACTGGCATACAGTTATTCAGTACGCCAATGTAGTAGCTAGTCTTAACATTAGCATTTAATACCAAATAAAAATTTTGAGAAATAAGAGGAACCTTCTTTCAAAAATTACTTGAATGCTTAATTACGCTTTTATTTCTTAATTCTGCCTGAACGTAACAAGCCATAGTGTGTTCATTTTACTCACCCAGTAACGACAACTCCTTAGCACTAGCTCTGAAGGTGTGAATCAGGATTTTTAGTCCGGAAGAATGCTGAGTTAGCTTGAACAGTCTTAGAATACGAATAATCCCAAAAAATTCCAAACTAGCACTGTTTGCGGCGGTATATTTCAAAACTTCGTCAAGAAAAAACGAAGCCGTAGCCACAATGTCAATAATGTTGATCGGTCCGGTGAAATACTTCAATTTGCTCGGACAAGAAATGAATCGAAACAGAATTTCCACGATGAACCAAATATTGCAAACCTAAAATCAAAAAATTATTAATCCATGAAATAAATCTGTAAACGTCTAATTCTATCGATAAAGCTTTCGATAAAAACTCATTTGAACACATTCAATTGACATAAAGAAGGGGGTCAAATAAACACCGCCGTTTCATCAATAATTGCTCGCCATTTTCACTCCAACTCCACTCACTTGCTTTACAGAATCAGATCAGATTACGACTCGATTTTACGTACAGCCGTATGTCCTTAATGCCGTCAAAATTACAAAATACATTGCTAATAGCGTCACTTTTTTGTAACCCTGCCAGATAATCGGACAAACGGCTGTAAATATGAATCGACCCTAAACGGCTGTAAGTATGAATCGACCCTAAACGGCTGTAAGTATGAATCGACCCTAATCGGCTGTAAATATGAATCGACCCTAATCGGCTGTAAATATGAATCGACCCCCAACGGCTGTAAGTATGAATCGACCCTAAACGGCTGTAAGTATGAATCGACCCTAATCGGCTTTAAATATGAATCGACCCTAATCGGCTGTAAATATGAATCGACCCCCAACGGCTGTAAGTATGAATCTACCCTAAACGGCTGTAAGTATGAATCGACCCTAATCGGCTGTAAATATGAATTGACCCTAATCGGCTGTAAATATGAATCGACCCCCAACGGCTGTACGTATGAATCTACCCTAACCGGCTGTAAGTATGAATCGACCCTAAACGGCTGTAAATATAAATCGACCCCCAACGGCTGTAAGTATGAATCTACCCTAAACGGCTGTAAGTATGAATCGACCCTAAACGGCTGTAAGTATGAATCGACCCTAATCGGCTGTAAATATGAATCGACCCCCAACGGCTGTAAGTATGAATCTACCCTAAACGGCTGTAAGTATGAATCGACCCTAATCGGCTGTAAATATGAATCGACCCTAATCGGCTGTAAATATGAATCGACCCCCAACGGCTGTAAGTATGAATCTACCCTAAACGGCTGTAAGTATGAATCGACCCTAATCGGCTGTAAATATGAATCGACCCTAATCGGCTGTAAATATGAATCGACCCCCAACGGCTGTAAGTATGAATCGACCCTAAACGGCTGTAAGTATAAATCGACCCTAATCGGCTGTAAATATGAATGGACCCTAATCGGCTGTAAATATGAATCGACCCCCAACGGCTGTAAGTATGAATCTACCCTAAACGGCTGTAAGTATGAATCGACCCTAATCGGCTGTAAATATGAATCGACCCTAATCGGCTGTAAATATGAATCGACCCCCAACGGCTGTACGTATGAATCTACCCTAAACGGCTGTAAGTATGAATCGACCCTAATCGGCTGTAAATATGAATCGACCCTAATCGGCTGTAAATATGAATCGACCCCCAACGGCTGTAAGTATGAATCTACCCTAAACGGCTGTAAGTATGAATCGACCCTAATCGGCTGTAAATATGAATCGACCCTAATCGGCTGTAAATATGAATCGACCCCCAACGGCTGTACGTATGAATCTACCCTAACCGGCTGTAAGTATGAATCGACCCTAATCGGCTGTAAATATGAATCGACCCTAATCGGCTGTAAATATGAATCGACCCCCAACGGCTGTAAGTATGAATCGACCCTAAACGGCTGTAAGTATGAATCGACCCTAATCGGCTGTAAATATGAATCGACCCCCAACGGCTGTAAGTATGAATCTACCCTAAACGGCTGTAAGTATGAATCGACCCTAATCGGCTGTAAATATGAATCGACCCTAATCGGCTGTAAATATGAATCGACCCCCAACGGCTGTACGTATGAATCTACCCTAACCGGCTGTAAGTATGAATCGACCCTAATCGGCTGTAAATATGAATCGACCCCCAACGGCTGTAAGTATGAATCTACCCTAAACGGCTGTACGTATGAATCTACCCTAACCGGCTGTAAGTATGAATCGACCCTAATCGGCTGTAAATATGAATCGACCCCCAACGGCTGTAAGTATGAATCTACCCTAAACGGCTGTAAGTATGAATCGACCCTAATCAGCTGTAAATATGAATCGACCCTAATCGGCTGTAAATATGAATCGACCCCCAACGGCTGTAAGTATGAATCGACTCTAAACGGCTGTAAGTATGAATCGACCCTTAACTGACCACTTCAATATAAAAGAACGCTTCATAGGGCTCGCGACTGATAGCGGACAGGTTGATGCCGTGGTTGGCAGACTCGTTGAAGGGCGCAAGCCGATTGAGAGGGACCAGCTTGATGTACTCCTGGTGGCTGGCCGACAAGAGCGTGTACTTGGGCACTTTCAGACTCGGCAGGGTTTTCAGACAGAAACTCACCACCGCTACGATCAGGAAACACACTGAGATGGCTCCGATCACCTAGAATATGCAAATGACGTGGAGTAGGGGGTACCTACTTGTAGTAGGTGAATAGAAGTCTGAAACTCCCCAAATTGACAAGCCGTGGGGAGGGTCCGTAAAATGTGGGGGACAATGGGTAAAAATGGCACTTTTTACGAAAATTTAGAGAAGTTTGGGTTTGGGTTTGGGTATAAGTATTTTGGGTCAATAAGGGGAAGATGCCTTAAATTCGGCCGGACAGCCACCCCCCCAAAAAATTGACCCCGTTACATGTATGGAAATGTGTATACTTATTTCACTTGAATGTAAACTGTGAGAGACTATTAATGCCTTAAAATGAAGGCATAGCTACATTTTTAATTTACCTTCAAGTAAAATTAAGCAAGCCCTTTCAAAAAAACTACTGTATAAAATATCGGGAGGTGAGTTTACTAAATATATAATAACAAATACTAAATAAATGAATACTTGTGTAGTATCAATCGTATAAATAAAAAATAAGTAAGTCATTTTTTTTATTGTCAACTGACACAGCACTATCTACCGCATAAATTCAAGTCCAATCCGTTAAATCAGTTTAGCATTAGGCCCAGAGATATATTTAGGTACTTTAGCCAGCTTCGATGATTCTGGCTCATCAAAAAGCATCCAAATCTGAGGTTTCACTTTCTGCCATTTGGTCAGTCGGCCGGCGAAATAGTCCTCCTCCCAGCCAAACTTTTGAGCAATCTGTTCTTCGGTGGACGGTTCAAAGGTGTCGTCTATGTCCAGTCTGAAAACGATTTCATTGTCTTTCAAATTCCAAATTGAAATTAAATTCAACTTTCGAAATTTTTAAAAATACTCAGTTGTTACGTGTGTGTATGTAAGCGCGTCAAATTTAAAAGTAGATGCAATATTATCTACACATAATACGTCTGACTACATAGCTGAGTTTTAAACTAATCCATTAAACCTGCTTAATCCTCTTAATTCAATCTAGAGGCCCACTTGTCCAGGACAGCCAGAGTTTCCTTGGTATCCCTGTGCTGGGTGTAGGTCATCCAACAACAGGGCTCCACCTCCTCTGCGTCCAGACCCCAGAACTTGAGCTCGGTCTCAAACAGCGGCCCGCAAACGTCCGTCGGATAATGCAACTTTCCTGAGCGATAGTAGTTCAAGATTTGAGCAAACACTCCTGGATGTCTAAAAAAATACTAGGAAACTGTGATTATTCGCTGGAATGAATTATTCATACGTTAATAATTTGAGGTGTTTTTTGTCCACTGATGGGATTAGGTGATTACTACTTAGTACTTAGAATCTATTCATACTTGCAGCTGAGGCCCGATTTATCGAAACAAAATGTTCGTCATTGAAAATGTTCGTCGTTGAAATTGTTCGTGGTTGAAAATTTTGGATTGATCGAAACATTTTCAACGACGAACATACCTAACACTAAATTATAGGACAAATGTTCGTCGTTGAAAAAACAAATGTTCGTCGTTGAAAAAACAAATGTTCGCCGTTGAAAATGTTCGTCGTTGAAAAAACAAATGTTCGTCGTTGAAAAACAAAAGTTCGTCGTTGAAAAACAAATGTTCGTCGTTGAAAAACAAATGTTCGTCGTTGAAATAATTTTCAACGACGAACATTTGAACGGAGCTCGAGACATCCGTTGAAATGTTCGCCGTTGAAAATTTTTTCAACGACGAGCTTTGGTCGTTCAGAACATAAAAACGTTCTAAAAGACCAAAGCTCGTCGTTGAAAAATTTTTCAACGATGAACATTTTCAACGACGAACTTTCAACGACGAACATTTTCAACGACGAACATTTGTCCTTTTAGTGTTATGTTCGTCGTTGAAGATGTTTCGATCAATCCAAAATTTTTCAACGACGAACATTTTCAACGATGAACATTTTCAACGACGAACATTTTATTTCGATAAATCGGGCCCTGTTCAGTCGGCAAAATAACAAAATAATTAAAAACCATATGCAGTTTAGCCAGGGAGCCTTTTATCAACTGTTTTTCAGCTTTTATTTTTTGCGTTGAAGCGAACACAAACCTATCGTAAAAATATTCATCCAGTATGGGATCATAGTTGGCGAGAGATTTGGTCAGTCGAGACAGCCTGGTGGCCGGAATCTTGCGCAGAGTGTGCATATACGTCTCGTGGCGAACACCGCCTGCAAAATAGTATATAACAACGGATTAAACAGATTAAACTGATTAGACTTATTTTAGACCAAGTTTAGAAAGACCAATTTTGATAAACGACTTCAGCGAGTTGATGTATAACAGTAAATCTTGAAAAACCGTTTTTCTCGTCCAAAGTCGAGCAGAAACTCCTCAACTTTGGACTAAAAGTTAGAGCTTTGGACTTTGGAGTTAGAGGTTGCAAGTTAACGGTAGTTAGCAATCAGCGACGACAACTTTTCTTTGTACGTCAATAAGTGTAAGTTATAGCACGATGTAGCGTGCACTCAGCGATTTATACGCACTGTTACGTGAAGCGCCAAGTACATGAACGAGTGAGCGCAGCGCACGAGTTTATGCAAGCAGGCTTCACGTGCCAGTGCGTATAGTTGCTGAGTGCATGCTACAAAGTATTACAACGTTCTTATAATATGCCTGTCTTGAAATATACAGTGCAATAAGTCAATAACTAAGATGCACGCCTACAGCAGTGCAATAACTAATGCACGCTGTGAATCTAGCTGCGTGCACTTAGTTATTGGCCTTAGTTATTGCACTGTTTTTTCAAGGCAGGTATGATATAAGCCTTGTAGTTAATCACGCGACAAAATACCGACTCTAACTTGACCACGGCCGGATTCAGGATGCAATTTCGGAAAGGGGGCGAAGAATTTTTAGGTGAAATTTCGTCAAAGCAACTAACTTTTTGGTGGGATTTTAAAAAAGTAAGAACCAAAAGAAGAAACCCTTGTGTACAATGTCACATGGAAAAAACCTGGGGGGGAGGAATAGATACGCCACTGAACTCGACCACCGTTGCTGAATCCCACCCATTTAGGCTCAAAAGCCATTAGTTCAAAGTTAGCTAAAGCCCGGTTCATATTTGGCCTTAAGAACACATAGACAAGGACAAGGGGCCTTATCCAAAATTGGATTTAACGGATTAGATTTAAATTAATTTTGCTAATAACACAACACAAAACGAAGATAGCCGGCTGAAATTTCTCCCTAAACGGCTTACATACATTATTTTGGTGTGTGCAAAGTTTCAGCAAATTACATGTAACTGATGCTGTGTTATGGACGAAATAAAGGTAAATCTAATCCCATAAATTCAGTTTTGGATAAGACCCAAGGACAATTCACGGTCAGCATTGTGAAGCATTGACACAATCATTTAATCTAATTTTTTGCACACAAACTAAAAATGACCCTAGCTTTCTTCCTGCAAAGAATTGGCTCATTTGACTACGTAGTTTTCTTGGAAACGGTAGGGACAAACATAAGGACGAGTATAAACCGGGTTTTAGCCAGAGCCCTCTAGCATACCAACATTGAGCACCACCCTCGACTCCGGGTCTCCGAAACCGGCCATGAGTCCCTTCTTGAGACTCGCCCCTCCGCTCATATCAGAGAAACTAATTAAATCAGCTTGTCACAACATGTCCGTCACAGTCAAGCCGCAACCCCAGGCAAAGTCACGGTGCTACAATATCACTCCGTACTCCGAACATGCTATAGAACCTGGAAAAAAGGATCAAAATATTCAATTTTATATAACATATGACGACATATTAAGTAAAATTATGCTAATTTACGCCTACAATTGTGTGTTTTGGAAAAGAGTGGTAGATATAGGCTAAATGAAAACTAAGTATTTACAGCACTAAGTAAAGACATAAATGCAATATATGAAAAAATATGTAAAGTCATGTTAATTTAAGTCTACAATTATGTGTTCTGGGGAAGGGACGTATGTAGAAACCAAGGGCTTACATATACTAAATCCTACGATAAAAAATGAAAATACTAAGTAGTAAATTATTCAATTTATATTCTTACATAATATCAAAATAAAATTAATCTGGTTAGTATTCCTTACATGAGTTTTAAAGTAAATTATATAAATGATAGGGTGCGCAAAAGTTAAACAAGATACAAGCTGGTCCGAGGATGTCGATGTCGAAAACACTTGTGTAAAACATAAGAATCAAGACTATCCCATATATATACTTGTCCGTAAGCGTGTCCGTTTGTCCGTAAGCAAGAAGATCAGCTGGTGCAAAAACATTCACAGCTGTTAACAGCATTTTTTTGCATGTACAGTAATGTTACTTGTTAATATTTGTAAATGTGCAAAAAACTATTAGGGTGGATTTCACAAAAGTGGTTTTACTAAACCATTGGTTTTACGTACGTTTTGCATTATTAGCACATAATTTCATTACGAAATATCGAACGATTCGTTACAAATTTCGTGAATTTTCTTAAACCATTGGTTTAGCTCAGTTGAAATTTCAGCAGAACAGAGACCTGCTGCGCTGGAGGTTTGAAATTTCAACGGAGCTAAACCAATGGTTTAAGAAAATTCGGGAAATTTGGAACGAATCATTCGATATTTTGTAATGAAAATATGTGCTAATCATGCAAAACGTACGTAAAACCAATGGTTTAGTAAAACCACCTTTGTGAAATCCACCCTAGTTTTTTGTACTAGCTTACGGACATTTCCTAACGGACACGGAAACAGACAAGTAGGGAATTAGACTGATTGCTATGAGCGTTGTATTCAGTCTCATGTGAAAAAATGGGTTCACATTAAAAAAATTCTCAAAACCCACACAATATGTATAAATTGTGTACCATTTTCATTGTGACGGTAAATTTCATTGAAAAATTGGTGGAAAAAATGTATTGAAATCTAGATTACAACAGCTGCACCTAGCATTACCGCTCCTAATCTGATAAAACAAGCAGGCCCCAAAAGGGGGCAAGGTTCCTTCGCCGAGTGTAAATTCTGCTTAATTTACCCAAAAAAATTCAGCTTCGCCCTTACTTCTGTGCATTTTCTTTCCACGTATAAAAAGCATTATCACCTTTATAAATTTACTTTACCTATTCAGTTTTAGTGCTTAGATGTTGAATTCACACTATAAATTCAAAATCACAAGCACATTCCATAGTTGCCGAGACTGTTTGTCATTTCAGGACTCAGTTGCGATTTTTTACAAGGAAATGTCCTGTCAAAACAGGTTTTGCAGACAAAAATGGGAATTTTTTTGAAAAAAAAACTTATGGGGGTCGAACCTTGGGTTTTGACGCTTAGCAATCCTCGCACTAGCGCTTTTGACCACTCGACCACCCTACTTCGATGTATACAGATGATTGGTTATTACTAATCGAAGGAAAATACAAAACAGCCATAAGTCTAGACAATCACGTGATTAGCATGTGTATCTAGTCTGAAAATTTACCATACGAAAAAATTTCAAGTCACAAAATTTAAGTAAAATGACAACTCAATCCCTGTGAAAAGTGTTGTTGACCATAATTTCATTAAAAATTTTAAAAAAATACCTGTCTTTAAAAAAAAGGGCAGTCGGTTCCCATACTCACTTTACATGTTAATCATATACGCTGAACAACATATGGCTGCTACTTTTACCTTACGTACAGTTGATTTCAAAACAATAGTTCCTTCTCTAGAAGGAACAAAAATTTCTACATGCACAATATTGACGCATCAAAATTTACGCTCATTTTGAGTACAGCTTCTACAAATACGTATAAAACCGGAACCTGGTACTATGAGTTCTCAGTTGAGCCTACACCCACGTTTGAATGGTTACGGTTGAGCCTACACCCATTACATACAACCTTAATAAGTGATACCCTTAGGGCTTTATGTATTTTATTAAGTATATAGTATATTCAGATTCTCTGAATCCTTTTTTTTGTCACGCCTGCTTTCTTGGCCATCAGAGGGGGGGTGGGGGGCTGAGGGGGGTGCATCTATGCTTCAGTAGCTTAGGAATTCTCTTGTTTTAGAGTTACTACTCGCAGCCTGGTATAACTTCAACACAAGGAAGAGGTGAATCTGTGCACCACCCTGTGCTCGAACACCTTTGGGCCAAATTTTTCGAAAAAAAAGTTCTCCGTTTAAGTTCTCCGTTTAAATGTTCACCGTTCAAGGCTTTCCGTTTAAATGTTCTCCGTGTATTAAACGGACAACTTCTAAACTGATGGACTCGAAACGTAAAGTGCGTAAAAAGTTGAAAAATTGCAAAAAATTTTCGCCTGCGGCGAAAAAAGTATCCCAAAAATGAGTTGAGAATCGAAAAATTCTAAAAAATTTTCGGCTGTTGCCGAAAAGTGGCCAAAACTAGGGACCACCCCCCCTTCCGTCAGGGGTCGGGCACCCCCCCTCGCCGATTTTCCCCGTGCATCTTTGAACTTAAGGGGGGGGGGAGATCCCTAATTACCATTATCAGTTCGGGGTTTTAGGATAAATTTAGGGCGAGGTTTGAGACCTGACTTCCGATCCCGCAAGCGGTGGTACCGCAAGCGGGGTACAGTCGTGAGTGTCCCTCTCTGAATCCTATGTAATTTTAGGTAGGTCAAATTTCCAGGGTAATTCGAGTCGTATAAGAGATTTGATTGAATCGTTTTTTATATTTCTGCTCAACGTCGTTAGGCTTTTGTAAAGTTTCAAGTATTTTTTGCTGTTTAAAAGACTTTTGAGCTACTTAGCAAAATTTAGGAATTAAAATAAATTTTTCCACAAAACAACGGCCGCGTTTGTTATTGCCTCTCGAATATCGACAATCATGCCTCACAGTGTACCGATCCTCACTCAGCAGAAGAGCTTGTTCATCAACTACATAACGTACCTATATTAAGGGCGGATTCACACTGGCACTTGCACAAGCACAAGCGCAAGCACAAGCGCATGCACAAGCACAAGCAGAAGCACAAGCACAAGCACAACGCCTAGGCGTTCACACTGGAACTTGTACAAGCACAAGCCCAGCCAATCAAATTAAAGCGCGTCAGTATAACGTCTTTTCTATTCAGAAGTTTTGTTATCATTTCGAAATTTTGGGCTAAATTTTTTGTAGTTTTGAAACTTTCTCGTACTATTTTATGGCAGAAAGAAAATAAACTAAAAAGAGGGGCAAAAATAAAGCTAAAACGCAATTTGATTTTAAAGATGAAACGAAACTAAAATAAAGAGAAAAAAGAGAAAATGAACGCAATATATTCTGCAGTAAATATAATTGACATTTCTATGTACGTACGCGCCGAGCGGCAAACACGTGACGTTGCTCGGCGCGTGATTGGATGAAAAGTTGTGTTTATGCAAATGAGTTTGCAAGAGTGCGGACCGTCGGCAGACAGTGTCACTTCACGCGTTTTCGTCTGTCGGCGACACCGAACAAAAAAAAGAGTAGCGTTTATACCTTATTTAGTAACGCCGAATGGTTTACTTTATACAGCCGAATGGCTCAGAACATACAGCCGAATGGCTCTATTTTTGTCGTTTGTTGCTTAAACGCCGAATGGCAAAATTGAAGCAGATTTGCATATTTTTGAAAAAGCCACCTGGAATCAGAGGCTACAAAAGTGTTTTTCTTTGTTTTTCAGGGATTCACGGTTGCATCTCAGCCCGATTCCAGATCCCAACCCTGACCGGGGAGTTACGTTGGGCTAGAGAAGGCCTAACTTCTGCAATTCTGAGCTCCGTCGCAACCAACACTCGTAAAGCGTACGTATGCGGGATCCGGCGCTGGTTAAATTGGATAAGATCGGTTCCGGGCCACACACCCATCCCCGGAAACCCTATCCTCATCGGTACATTTTTGTTACAAATGCATAAGGTCGGAGCCTCACCAACCACCTTAAAAACAGCACGAGCTGCCATACGGTGGCTCCATCTCATTTCAGGATACCCCGACCCCACCGCAACCTTTACAGTTCAAACTGTAATTTCCCAAGCCATGCGGACAGTTTCAACCACATCACGTAAAAAACTTCCCTTGACCCCAAAAATGCTTAAGCAAGTATTGAGCAGTTTCGCAACTAAGACTGCCACACTGAAAGACTTAAGAGTAGCCGCCTTTTTTTCTTTAGGCTATTACGGTTTTTTACGCTTTAACGAATTGTCAGGAATACGGAGATCCCAAATTCGCTTCAAAAATAGCCATGTCGCTATAATACTCACAAAATCAAAAACCGACCAGTACTGCCGCGGGGCAGAAGTTCTGATAGCTAGACTTGAAGGAGAAATGTCCCCATGCAGCATCTTGACCAGATATTTGAAAGCAGCTAATTTACCAGAAGACTCTAACGATTTAATTTTTAGATGTATCATTACTCATCCAGAGCAACATCTGGGACCCCGACCCCTATCTTATTCCAGAGCCAGAGAACTGTTCCACGGGGCCTTGGCTCGCGTCGGATACGACGCTTCTCGCTACGGCATCCATAGCCTGCGCGCAGGCGGCGCTACAGCCGCAGCGCGGAGCGGAGTGTGCGACCGCCTGTTTAAAAACCACGGGCGGTGGAGATCAGAAACCGCCAAGGATGGTTACGTAGCCGACTCACTCGCTGCCAAACTGAGTGTCACAAGAAAAATAGCAATTTAATAACCACCCTTGCGCATTTCGCAACACGTGCATTGCAGTATATATAATTATCGTACTTATTTTGTTTTCTTGTTCCTTTTTTGCTTTGTTTTTGCTGTTGTGTTCGGTTTTATTTTGTTCATTCAATTTTCACTGTCTGATTAATTCTGTCTTTTGTTTGTTCATTATTTTTTTCTTCGCTGTATTACTCACCGTATGCTTATTCATGCTTATTAAAACGTATATATTTGTCGCCACTAACAGATCAGTAAACGCCCTGCCCTGTCATGCCCTTTTGTCTTTTCTGATAAGTTCCGCGAGCAGTCCGTACATTGAAATGTAGTTATTTTCGCGGAGCGGAGTCGACCAAGAAAATAACATCCATTTCGAGAAGGTTTGCTACTTGCTCCGAAAAATCACTTTTCCGTTTAATTTTGCGCCATTTATTACTGTACCGAAACTGACAGCTACAAAATCTTTACGCTGATTGGCCGTGCTTGTGCAAAAGATAAAATTTTTGAACAAGCGTTGTGCTTGTGCTTGTGCAGAATTTTCTGCAGTGTGAACCGATTGTGCTTGTGCTTGAGCTTGTGCTTGTGCAAGTGCCAGTGTGAACACGGCCTAACTGTATAAGGTTCACTACATTAACTTAAGGTGGTAGTGTCGCCAAAGCAGTTTTGCTCATAGCCTGCAAAATGAGAACATTTTGCTTTGAAATTGTACGTTCACTGAGAAAGTAGTGAAATGCCATAAGGTGTCAAATAAATACTGCCGGGCACTAGACTACCAATATCTACCAATATTTTTAACCAATCACCATTTGTGAGCCACACATCACACAATAGAACATAAAAGTTCAAAAAATGAAGCCAGATATCAGATTGGCCAGCTTCTGAAGTACATGTAATGTTTTGACGCACAATTTTTTGCCACAAATAAGAAAAATGAAAAATGAAGGTTCGTTTTTCTTTTGATTTCAAAATTAATGTCTAAATTTTTTACAAATTATCAATATTGCTGTGAGATCTTTATAGGTTACGCAAAGTTTCACAGTTCAAACATGCATTACTCCACAACCACTCAAGCAATTTGCACTAAATTTCGTGTGCATAAATTAGAGCATATGTGCTTTTACTTTGTGTAGAAAATCTAAACAAAAGTTTTTTAATTGTGACGAAATTATCGAATGTGAATAGGTTTTCAAAACGTCATTTTACCGACTTTGCGACTTCACTGCCAACTGTATGCTGCATCAATTTTGCTGAAACTTGGCAAAAATATTTGTCTTGAAACATATTTTTAAAATATATAAAGAACAATGACCTATCTTTCACTGAAAAAGTTTTATAGTCGCGCAAAATCGACTGCTTTCGCGACACTACCCCCTTAAGTAACCCAACCTACATAAGATTGACGAAAATTAATGAAAGCTTGTACGACGACTACCATATCATCTGCATTTACTTGTAAAATTTTATGGTTAATTTAAATTTAAAATAAAATACGATAAGGTAAGGTAAGGATAAGGTATATAAATATGGTTTAAAATTTAGGTTACTCAGATGATGCGTTATGAAGTTATATATCTAGTTAATCTAATCCAGTTAATATTAATTCACAAACATGCCCTTCGCTTCAAGCAAGGTTTTGAGTACCCAGTCAACATGAACTCAGTGGCAAACTTGGTGCCATGTGGCAACTAGCTGAGCTGAGGTTGCCACAATTTACGAGTTAGACCGTAAAGCAGGTACAGTTTCACAATAAATGACCCCATGTTTTGGCATTTTTCACCTTGTTTACCTATTATTTCACAACCAGAGAGTCTAAAGTTTGTCAGTCGGTTAAAAAAAGTAATGGTTAGGTTTACAGATATCAGCAGTGACACCAAAATAGACTCAATAGATAATAGAGAAGAGTATGACGCATTGTGTTCTTTCATGGATGACCGAATGACAATTTGCTGCGGCCGTAAAACACTTACGCATCCATAGAAAAGGCCAGGTTTGATAATTTGCTGTTGCCATTTGAAATACGGAAACGTATCAATTTTAAGCTCAATTGTAGCAGACTTATAACTACAAGTCAATTTTGAAAAATAACTGATATAGCTGATAAAAATAACTTATCAAATCGCAATAAAAAAGAATAGTTTTGCTAAAGGCGGCAATTTTTTCAAAAAGCTGCACACTAAAAAAGCGAGGTGCTGGTAAGTTAACGACCATAATATGCGTATATAGTCAATACCTGTTGGGGGTCTGAGCCTAAGTAAGGTGCTCAGCTTCAAGGAGACTCACGAACCAGCTATAAACCCAAAAGTTTATTCCTAACATAGTTTTCAGCCTCGTCAATTCAATCTCGCATAGTGAGGGAGCAAAGATTTAAATTTTTAATTCCATTTCATGTTCTAAAAAGGGTTGCATAGAGACATGCATAGAAAACACCCTCTAGTTTCTTTGACTAAATCCAATTGGTGACTCACCATTAATTACGTTAAGGACTAAAGTCAAAATGACAAAAAATAGTTGCACCACTTAGTGAAAAGGAACATGTAATTTCATTACGAAAGGAATCGAGTTTGACTATCAAGAGTACAGCAACTAGTCGCAGAAGTCATGCCACTAAAATAAGGAAGTGGCGCAAGCTCTTTTGTCAAACTTTAGTTTAAATTTATTGACTAGATCACGTGTTTAAAATCACCGCTGGATGGAAAAAATGCTGGATGGAAAAAATGTACTATTACACGAGTAATGGTATCTTACTCTTCACTGTTCCAGGTTCAAAATAATCCTTAAAACTTCCCACAAAATCGGAACGTTCTAACGAAATAGAAAGTACCAAAGAAAAGGATATAACTTCAAGTCACCAATACAGTGTCAGAAACCTAACCGTGATAAAACTTCCACAAACACCTAACGAAACCCTAGTTTATATTCTCCAGAAAGAAACTGTTCCTAAAAGCCGACGGCTGCGGTTACATCCAACTCTGAATTGCGCATTTGAAGACATCTGCTGGTTTACACTCAAAAACTAAAAAACTTGCCATTGAGAGCTAACTGTTTTTTGAAGCAACCATTTTCGAAAACACAGTATGCTATGCACTAAGTTTTCGTAACTTTCCTGAACCTGGAATTCTACAAGAACTACAGACTACAACTGTTTACTGTTTTTGAAATTTAACAAAGATAAAAACACACGTACTAGTGTTCAGAGATTTCAGACATCTTCAGACACCTTCAGAACATGTTTACAGAGCTGAAAAAAACCGGGACCATATGAATGCGAAAACTAACAAATAGTGTCAACAATATTGGAACATACGTTAGCCACTAGTTTCAAAACTATTATGAGACTGTGTTACAACGCTGTCTAAAAAGAGTGCTTTTAAAATTGACAGTTATTTCATAATATCTCTAAACGGGTCGTTGCCAGTTAAAAGCCTGGCATTATCTCAAATAGGGCTTGTGAGTTTTTGGCAAGTTGCAGGAGAAAACTCAGGGTTTTATGGTGTAATTTTGGGTCAATGAAGAGGACATTGTCTGAAATTGTGCTGAACCCAGTATATAATTTTTTGCCGTCTAATTTATACAATTTCTATTTTTCCTGTCGGCATCGCAATGCCGACAGGTCTTTACGCTGCTTCTTGCAGCGCACTTTGCGTGCGTTTTGACATTTTGATTAATGGTCAGTCGAACTTTTGTTATTCCAGCCGGCGTAGTTGTAAAATTTGTTTTATTAGTCGTCAAGCTTGATTTGCTATATATACATACATACGGCCAGCGGCGTAGCCAGGAAAAAATTTCGCGGGGGGACTGATTTTCGATTTTTTTGAAAGGTGTTAAAATGCACATAATTGAAATTGAAATTGAATTTTTTTAGCGACGGTTGCGTGTTATTTCCGTTTTGCCCCATCCTTTTGTATGATACAAATTGTATCTGCCCCAAATGTTTTGTCATACTCAATAAATAATATTCTACACGCTTTTCAGTGGTTTTGTGTGTTTTAGTCAGGTAGCGTCGGAATTTTAGGTTAGGATTAGGTTTGAGGCAGCTTTAGGCTCAGTGAGCGACGTAAGCCCTACCTTTCGGTCAGGGGAAACACACTTCGGTCTCGTACCTAGGTAATCTACCTGAAGCCACAAGGCAAACCAACATTAAAACTTAACACATGTAGGTATATACCTATCGATAGCACCTGGTTGTTTACACTATCTTCTCACTACTGAAATGGCTTAAATGGCTTAAAAATGCAACTGCATAAATTTCTCGACTAACACTGCGCCCGCGCATGAGCATGGATCAAACTGCGACCTCGTGTGAAATGGTCTTAAGACGTTCATTCGCATTTCTGCCTGGTGTCAACTGGCGTCTGAGATTTCAGGGTAATTTACACGAGAAAAATTTGAAAAAACCCTGGTATAATCCTCAGTAACCATAAATGCACACGGCCTTAACAAGCCTAACAAAGCATTCATCCAGCCTAAGAATCTTCATATAAATCTACGAGACATTGTCCTGGGTTTAATTTAAGCCATTCAGCAAAACCGGACGCGTGGAGACAGCCCGGCTAACAAGCAGATAATATCAGGCAAATTAGCTCAAACACAGAGGGTCTAGGACCCAGAGGACCAAGCTGGAAACTTGTGGTGATAGCACTGACATTCCGAAACATTATGCCTGAATTACCATAAAATGATAATATGGTAATCTAAAGATGGTGTTTAGCAGGACTGCTAAGATTGCCTTTATGCATTCAGCAGGTGTAGACAGGATTAATGGAAACTAGAATATTGGTCACGTTTTGCTTTTGCTTTCGACATACAAAAATAGTTTGTGTATTAGAAGTGAGATAAGAACTGGTTCAACTCACTGCACACAAACGCAAAACTACAAAAACATACCTATCATGCCGTAAGTAGAGGAACGCTATTGTTAATATATACAGTATTGTGCGTAGAAAAGTTCCCTGTTCATCGGCGTACGACGAGCTTCATCCTTTGCAAAAAGTGAGCAAGGATGGCCTGAAAATAGTGTACTTAAGCACTGTATTAGATTAGCACGTAACATAGATTCCATTGTGAGCCGATTTTCTAAAAAAGTTCTACGTGGTGGAGCATCAAACTTTGACACTACTACTACAAAACGAAATAGTCGCAAAAAGTGAAGTAAAATCTTCAAAACACAGGCCATTCATTTTATATGCCCTGATATCAAAGCACGCGAACCATCTCAGAACAACACAAGATACATCACTGAAAGGAAATCCTGGAGTTTCGCATCCTGCCGGCTGAAATAGTTCCGAAAATTTAGCGTCCGTCAAACGTCTACAGAAGTCTGCCTGAACACAAAGCGGTGGCCAATTTTCATTATACAGCTTCTTATTAATTTATGTTTATTCCATTAAGCTGAATTTGATATGGTTGATTAGTCTGTCCAATTGGTAGAATGATTTAGCATTTTTTGCATAGGAATTAGTAAAAGTAGTTTCTCAAAACACTATGAACTATAAATACACAATGCTTATAACTATAAGTACACTATAACTAATCATGAAGTGACCAAAGACGGATGTATATATATATAATAAATATAGTTAGGTATCTTTATCTTATATACGATAAAATGATTAGCTAAGGTTAAAAATATTCCCTGAGCTAGTCGTCCGTTTCTGCTGAACATAAAAAAGCCTGGAGAACTACATATATATAATAGTTGACAAATAATTAATAGTTAATCACTAGAGAAATGTATAGCAGCTCAAAAGCACAATAGTGAGCAGCCCATTCACTAAAACGAGCGGCACATTAAAGCAGATGTACTCTTGGTAGTGCTACAGAACAAGTATATAGATATTGTCAGGGTTACAGTCATTTGCATATATTCATAAAAGACATTAGAGACCTATTCATTACACAAGTAAGGGGATAAGACTTATGTAACTAACTCTTAAACTGAGAAAAGCCTCAAGTGTCTGAGTTTGGCTAGTACATTTAGCTGCTCCCTTGAAGGTGAGCTTTTAGCTGGTTCACACGGTGAGGAGATAAACGGAAAGTACCTAGCCGACTAGTTAAACTTAAGAAATTAGACTGTCCGATTCAAATCCTACAGGATGTTCAGTGGTATATTTCATTAGCAGCTATGTTGGGCCCAAGTCAGTAAAAATGGCAATTTCTAAAATACATAGTACAAAATTTAGGGTATTTTTGGTCGATCAGGGCCGGATTGTCCCCAAAAGTAAGCAGGAGAGGCCCCAAAATTTTGACCCCGTTACATGTATAGATCAATGGACTAAATCCTACATAGCTGCCCGACCCGTAACGGAACAAGGAAGAAGAGACCAAGGTTAAGGCCAAGGCGTTTGTTAATGTAAAACAGCAACCCACAAAAGGCTGTTGTCGGATACAAATAGGGTACAAGATTTCTATTGCATCAAAATGGAGATTTACCTGGCTTAATTAACGAACAAGCCTCTAGCCTAATCTGCATAATCTTAATTAATATACTTTAATATACTTACACTAACCTATTTATTGTAATAATCAAAGTTTCAACTAAGTCTACATTGAATCAAAACCATATGTGGTTACGTTTGTTTAGCTTCGAAATTTTGTGTAGTCGTGTGATTCGAAAGTAATACGCAACGAAAATGGAGTTATTTGTTTGTTGCTACCAGCAACGTTAAAATAAAATAGTGAAAACGCAGTAATTATCATCTGTTTCATCGAAAGGTCTGAAAAAGCATCAAAACTTGATATTAGTGATATTGCTTGACGGTAGGCTATGACTGAAACTCCTCCGCGACAGCCCACTTAGTAGTTATTTCTGGACATTCGCCACAAAAATGGCCACAACTTTTGCTATGAACCTCACAGAAAGTTGAAAATGATGTCACTGCAAAGACAATTCTGAGTGCTTTTAAATGACATGACAAATTGCTGCGCCAGTTTCTGAAAATAAGTCCAAATTTTAATTTCAAAATTTTGACGTATATATATATACAAATATACGTTGACGTTACGTCACAGGGTCAAGTGACCCATCATTTGACAGGTCTAACAATTTGCTCACAAATGACGCCAAACTTTTTTTGTCCCATTACTGTAACGAAAGATCTGGCCGCAAAAACTTTTGCTAAAAAGGGCTCACTATGTAAATCACGCCATGTGTGATCAAATCTGTAAACAGTTCCTACCAAATATCGAAAAGTGAAAAAAGTTGAAGAGTATATATTTATGAAAAAACTTAAAACACAAAACTAATTCTAACCATACGTGGGCAGCTGACTAATTCTGGGGGGGGGGGGAGCGACCGGCGGGGCGGGGGGGGGGCTGCGGAGCTACTTTTTCGCTGATTTTCGCTATGTGAGCCAGCATTTTACCTTCGTGAGCCACTGATTTTGCCGTCGCGAACGCGAACACCCTCAGAACAATCTGGGGGGGGGGTTGAAGCACCTGTGTGGGGGTGCATATGCCTTCGGGGGCGGGATGAAAACCCCCCAAGCACGCCCATGTATGATTAATGGTTCTAACCCTTCTAGTATGATAGTTTTAATATAATTTTCGTAAAATAATTTTAAAACCTTGAAAAATAGGTATAAAAGCGCCTGCATCCACAAAACTCTGCCACATAAAAAAGCAAATGTGTTACATGAAATGTCAAGACATAATTAAATCCTACTAACTACATATATAATGAAATCAAAATCTCTGATCCATTAGAGGTAATCTGACTCGAGTATTTAGCTGAAAATAACACTACCGTTATTTCGAGTACAAAAGAGAAACACTGGCCTAATAGGTTTAGTAATATCAAACGAGAAAGTAGAATAGTAAGGGCCGAATCAAGCTTTAGTACGATACTACAAAATTAAAAAATGTGATCAAAAGGTTCCCATATTGTCATAAACTATCTAAGGATTTGTATGAATTCATGATACATACTTGATGACATGACTTATTGGCAAAACAAAATATAATCTAGCCGTTTAATCCAGTTTTGAAATCGGCAATTTGTTCTGTCATTTGAAACTTAGCTCAATATATTAAAATAGTTGCTCAATTTTGTAAACTATAAACGCACTTCCTTCCAGCACTGCAGCTTCCAACAAACGTCCCATATATGGGCTGCTCAAACGCATATACTTATCAGCCTGGGTTTGTGCTGACTCCTGAGTCTAAATTTGGTCTAAATTTAGACGATTTTTGGAGTTAAACATGAAGGAGTGAAAGAACAAAAGCGCCCCACGCCCCGGCCGAGCTCGCTCACTATCAAGTCAGGTGAACGAACAAGGTAAATGAATTTTGTAAGGAGTACATACATAATAGTGGCAATGAGGCACACGCTTCTATAGAAAGACCATTTTTTGACATTCTCTGACAGAATGTAGACAGAGGTGAATTTATAATTATTGACGAGAGCTAAAAGGTGCTCAGACACCCTCAATTAGCTCAGCCATTCAACGTTGAGATTTTTTTGTGAATTTGGAATCAGAATGTCACGACTGTCGACGTTTGTCTGGTTATTGAGAAAGGAATTACGTTCAATTGACCGGGTTCTTAGTTCTTACGCTACAAGCTGTCTGCGTCACAGGATTAAAAAATTGAGAGCAAAAATCAGTAAGGTCGGGTAGGGTCGGGCTAGTAATAACTTCTCACCGAGGAATCTTAGGGCCAATTCCTAAAATAGGTTAAACGGATTAACTTAAATTTTCTTTGCCTAATAACTTATTTCGCCGATGAGGTACATTTAAAAAATGTGCACAAGCGGGAGGTGCTACCAATAGTTGCTATCACAAATTTGAAATTGATAAACGATGTCATGAATTATTGGCAAAACAAATTTTAATCTAATCCGTTTAATCCATTTTAGGAATTGGCCCTGAGTGAGCGGGCTCAAAAAATTGACCCTTTGCGAGCTCTATCAAAAGAATGACTTCAAAACGAACAAATTTAAGTCACTTATTTCCCAGCAATCGGATCCATACATGGGGCCGTCCATACGGGCGTTCTTTCTCACAATCTGATCCCGACTGCACAAAAAGTCCTTCCCCAGATCGGCTTTCACTCACACTCACAAAATACGCATTTGAAAGAAATCAAGTAACACCCCACCTCCCAGCCGACTGCCCCCCGCCCCCTCTTTTTCATCCAACCCCCTATACATGTAATGGGTCAAAACTTTGGGGGGGGCTTCTTTGGTCAAATTTTTTGGGTCTCTCCCCCCTGATTGACCAAAAATACCCTAAATCTTACAAAATTTTGTCGAATTCCTTAAAAAATGCCATTTTACTGAGTTTTGCCCAAATATTTGGGACCCTCCCAGCCGGTCCCTGAATTTTGTGGGGGTTTCCCCCTATACCCCATCCCCCTAAAGTTCCTCAACTAAAACATACTCTACTATAACTTCCGATAAAAACTGTAGTCGGTGATGATGATGATAATGAAGATGATAACTCAGTAAAAACCTACTCCGTCATGCAAATTCTTCATAAAAAATGTTGATCAGTAAATTTCTAATAACTTTCTAGAGTCTCACTAGTGTAATTTAGCAAAAACCTGCTTAATAATCTCTCATTAGTGCAACATTTTCACCCTTAAATGGTATCCAACTGTGAGCGAAAGTTACATAAGATGTCAGCAGCTACCCTGTCTTGGGGCGAGCATATAAGAGAGTATAAGGGTGATATAATTCGCATCTTAGTCGACTGTGGCTTAATGAGATATAAAATCCTGTCAGTATATATATAAAATGATCTATATATACAAGTAATTTAACCTACTCAAATTATGTTGGTAGTTTCTGGCAGGTTCCTGACATTAACGGGTACACATAGACCTACCCTTCCAACTTTTTTCTGATGGGTCATTCTGGCAGCTTACTGTTCAGACACTGGCATAATACTATAAGCGAGAAAGGTGTGTGAGTGAAAGCTTATTTTCCTTCTTTTCCTCCTATCATCAAGTTCAAATTTATAAATGCAATACAGACCACAAACAAAGCAAAGCTCCGGATGAAAGAATTTCCGAAAAAGTAACCGAAAAGGTATCCTATTTAGAGGAAAATTACAGTTAGTTGTGACACACAATTTTACCAAATGTTGCTAAAAATTAAATTCTATAAACAAGGTCTATTTATTAGCTAACACTATATATTTGAGATTTAGGAAAATAATAGGCTGGCTAGGCTTGAGTCTTGACCATTTACCCAAATTCAGAAACGCCGAAATGATGAGTTTCACCAAGAGTACATAATAGGGAAGAGTATGACACTCTTCCCTATCCTAGCTAATCGGCCCGGACGATGCTCCGGCCGAAATAGCCCTTTTACGCCTTGAACTCAGGGGGGGCCCTCCCCCTCGAATCAAGACATGTCTTGATTTCAGGGGGGGACCCCCCCTCAAATCCGGGAAGTGTCTTGATTTCAGGGGGGTACCCCCCTCCATTCAGCACACTGCCAGCGCAAATTCGGTGGTGTCTTGATTTCAGGTGGGGTACCCCCCCTCGTTTCAGCAAACTGCCAGCATGAACTCTGTGGTGAGCTGGTAACGTGCTGAAACGAGGGGGGTACCCCCCCCCCCCTGAAATCAAGACACCACCGAATTTGCGCTGGCAGTGTGCTGAAACGAGGGGGGGGGTACCCCCCCTGAAATCAAGACACTTCCCGGATTTGAGGGGGGGTCCCCCCTGAAATCAAGACATGTCTTGATTCGAGGGGGGGCTACCCCCCTCCCCTGAAATCAAGGCGTAAAAGGGCTATTTCGGCCGAAGCATCGTCCGGGCCGATTAGCTAGGATAGGGAAGAGTGTCATACTCTTCCCTATTATGTACTCTTGGTTTCACAAATTTACAAATGGTCAGCTTTGAGCAGATCCCCTTGAAATTTAAACCAAATAACGTAGAATTCCGTTTAGCATTTACATGCAAAGCCAGTCGAGGGTAGAAAATGTTTCAGAAAACATTCGATTCCAAATGACAGCCGATTAAGCTTCATCAAATAACCTCGACTTAGCAAACGTTACAACCCTTGACATTTCAGGCTCCAACTGTTCTTCGCTAAAATAAGCAAAGCAACATTCCAGCTAACTGACTCGACGTTAAACTGAGCAAAAAATGCATATCATTATGATATGCAGCAGACGATTGGAGATAACCTGTAGCTGAAAAAACTCCTGAGAATATTCCACACATCATTCCAAAAAATATGCCTAAAAATATAACTTGCACAACTCGTCCTGAGATCGAGATGAATTTAAGGATTATGCTATGCTAATAAGCAATGAGTGGCACAGATGCACATAGGGGGAGGGGCGGAATATCAGCACCTCCCTCACCCTCCTTGATCACCCCACGACGACCCCTCGGACAGCTGAATCAGTGCCTCAAAAATGACTTAAAATCAAATAATCGCGAACATTTTCCCACTGCGGCCAAAAAAGGACCAAAAAATGAGTTAAAATTGAAGAATCTAGATTTTTTGGCATTCGCTTGAAATGGTGATCGGTGGTGGTCGTAACCCCCCCCCCCTCGGCGATCGCCCCTGTCCATTTCTAGTGGACTGCAGTCCGGACTTATCGGCCTAGCACTTAACCTTTTGATAGAAAATAAAAAACTTGCAGACAAAATTTAAAGGGACTTCAATTGGAGAATTGAGTTAGTAAAATTCTGACTCGGTCCCAGCAGTGGCAATTTTCCAGTTTTTATGCAAAAAACTTGACTTTTACCTTAACGTTAACAGCCAAGATCATAAATATTTATGGAGTGATTCATAATTACCAAAAGTATATATAATTAACCCAAAACATGTCATTGCCGGCTATTTTCAGTTTGAAAACTTAATGTTTCCCAAAAGACCAGTAAGTATAACAATTTTCTGGCAAAATTACGTATACATTTAGAAATACAGAAGGGTGACAAGAAATGCCAAAGCAAAGCACGTATCGAAATCAAGCCGGGTCGGGTCCAGTTCGAACTTTTCGATACACGAAGACGAAAGTATATATGTACAGTTTATTTACTGTTTAGCTTTAAGCTTTAAGCTAAAAGATTTTTCACAGCAAATACGGGAAGTGCCAATTTTTTTACAATTTTGACTACAGTACATTTCAATATTTCATACTTGCAGCCCGTGCCCGTTTCAGTGCCGGCACGGTTTCGGAAAAATGCCCTCACGCTCACCCATAATGAGCAGTTGGCGAGACATTTTCGTAAACTTGCCGGCTGCACAAACACACGATTTTAAACCAAATGGATTTAAAAAATTACTATGGCTGGTACAGAAACAAGCATGGCATAAGTTTGGCGCCATGCTTACCGGCTTGCGGGACCGCATTAGTGCGAAATTACGAAGTATGCACTTGTAAAGTATCACGTCTTTATTCTGGAAACAGTTTAGTTAAAAAACGCTTTACAAATATCTGAAGCCAAAAATCGGGCAAGTCAAAGACATTAACGCAAACTTTCGTCCTCTCGCGACATTTGTACATACGATACTGTAAGGGCTCAATACTGTAAGACATGTTGTGTTATGTACCTAATGGTTAACAATGGCTGCAATTCACAACCTAACACTAACACTAAAGTTTTCCTTAAAAGTTAGTGAAACACCTAAATTAGGGCTGGTTAATTCATTGCTTTGAGCCCAAATTTAAGTGTTTCACTAGCTTTTAAGGAAAACTTAAGTGTTAGTGTTAGGTTGTAAATTCCAGCCATTACCCCACCATGCGGCATGCGCTACGGATTCAATAACCTTGATCAAAGTTGCTCTCAACATTGTTAAAACAATGGTGAACTAATCAATAGCAGCAAAAGTAGCCGGCACCTTAACAGGAGCTAATCTTCGATTTTTCAGTGTTCAGCTAAATAGCTGGATGTATGCATATTGTTATAATGGAGGGAGGGGCGAGCGAGGCTTTCGAATAGAGGAATTTATTTAGGAAAGGTCCCAAAAACCGGAGCAAAAGTGAGTAAAAATATCCTGTACGAAATTGTACTAAACTACCGCCATATTGAGCGGTAATGACGTTAACTGGCGGGCTTCGACTTATTGCCTCTGCTTGTGTGAGTGTGAATCCGGCCTCCAGTTACAAAAGGGAATGTCAGTTAAGGGTTCATCTCAAAACTCAAGACATGTATATACTTAATTACTATTATGGTAATATACCTACTTCACTTTATTAAAATGTTAATATGTAAGAAGGGTGTATAATTATCAACCAAGCGACTCAAACATAAAACAGATTTACAAACATGTATGATGTATGTAGTGTTAAAAAGGGTAAATTTTAAAAGTAAAAGCATTAGCGAACTGGTCCTAGAAAGTTAAAGCTGGTTTTGCCACTTGATAAAACATTAGTTCCATTAGCGAACTTGAATTAAACTTAACATTCGCAATAAGTTTACAGATTTTCAGGGAAGTTACAAAAAATAAAAAAAATAAGTCATCATAGATCGAACAGCTCAGTTAAAAAATTCTCCTCAAAAAGGATGATACAAGATTCTCGATAAAAAAAGCAAACCTTCCCGTACGGCTCTAAAAAGAGTCCATAAATAGCGCTATTGTAACCATAAACTATAATTAGATCATTTTATGTTTTGTGCTACATATGTTATCATGCCAAAAAGCAGATCAATTAAAGTTTATTTGGTTAACTACGTTTATCCATAGGAATAATACGTGTAGACGCATTCTAAGATAATCATAGTACGCAACAAAAAACAAAATAAATTTACAGCGCTTCTTCAATCTTTTGTGGCGCTATTTTTCACGTAATTTTGAATACAACTTTACATTGTAAATTAAAAGTATCGTTTATGTCCTTAACCTCGAATCCGAGGTCCATTTTCCCTCAAAATCTTCATTAGCCCATCTAAATGGATCCTGACGATGTATTTCGCCTAGAACAGAGGGTTTTTGCTTAAGAAACTACCTGGGGGTAGTTGCACCAACTTACAGATCCTACAATTGTAACAATTGTAAGTGCAAAATCAGGATCTCTACAATCTAAAACCTTCCTTACAACGCTTTTCACACCACAAAAAGCCCTGTACGTAGAATACATTATTTGCAGAATATTTTCTAAAAAACATATAATTAAAAGAGGGACAAAATTAGCTCAGCAATTTGTAGAGGGCACAAAATATTCTATACGGATACTTGATTTGTAGGGATTTAGGGAAACAAGATGTCCCGATTTCCCTATATCATATCCTAAATATATATATATATATATATATATATATATATATATATATATATATATATATATATATATATATATATATATATATATATATATATTTATATATATATATATATATATACTATATTGACTAATTGAAATTCAGGATATAAATATCTAACAACGGAATTTCAGTAGCTTTTGAAGTGTTTTAGTTTCCAACACATATGACATCCTCTACATATAACAGTCGATGTAAAGTTTGATATTTTCCTAAAATTAAGCCCTTACTTAAAAACAGTTCAGAAATTCGGACCAAATCTCAATTAAGTGCACAAAAAAATTGACTGCAGGAACATTTATAAATTATCTGCACCAATTTTTTAATCGTCCAAAAAGCCATCTGAACCAATTTTTTAATCGTCATTTTTATTATTACTTATTTTTAATAATCAACAAACGGTTCAGAAAGCATTGTTTTCAACCCAGAAACAATAGAAGTTTAGAATTAATAAAGTCATTTCTTATTTGCGTGGTAGCCAAAATTCTGTTTTGACTGCCTGTAGTAACAAACCTGCAGTTTTTAGGCCATTGGGTAGCGCTTACTTATTTTACGTACATACGCACAAATGACATACTAACACTCAGCGTCGGCACAAAATACACCTCTCTTTAAAAGGGGGGACCTCCACTAAAATTTCAAACACACACCCCTCTCTCTATAATTACCAGATAAGATTACAATAATTTATACGTTTATGCTTGTTAATTAAATATTAATATTAGTTATATATCACTGGTATTAAATTGTGCTTAAAATTAGTATACTGCCTATAACAGGCATAGTCTAGTAATGGTCGTACAAAACTACTACAAAGTACAAACTACATATAAATTGCTAGAAAATATAATATAGTACTTTTGGAAATTTAGTGAATTTTAAAGTTTAAATTTTTGACACAAAGTAAAAGGTCTTCAACTTTCTCTTACTAACCCACTATTCTTGATTTTTCCACACTTGGCCTTAGTAAAGTCCAAATCAGCTCATCTTTGTCAGAGCGCCCGCAAAATCCCGTTGAAAAGTGACAGTTGCTGCATAATTTCCACAGAAATCGGCGGTTTCAGTTTCCTGTCTCTTGTTTTCCAACTATTCAGCCAACCATGAATTGGTTGGGCGCACCTTGTTGCGCCATTTTGTGCAGCTTATTATATTGCGCTTTGGCGCAGAATCCAGCCGCGGAAGCTGGTAAGTTAAAGCTGCATTAATTGATTGAGATGACCTGTAATGAAAGTCTGACTAAAAAATGCTGGACCCTGCGATAAAAAAACACGCCATTTTCATTACGAAAAGAACGAATTGCAAGCATTGAGAGTACAGCGAGTAGTCACAAAAATCACGCCACCTTTTCTGTCTCAGGGTTCAGCAATTTTTGGTAAGACTTTAGATCTTGACTTCATGCCGTTAACAGATAAGCTATTGCCATATGATCGCAGCCTCTAAAGGCCATTTCACATGAGGGCGCATTTTGCTCCATGGCGTACGCCATTTAATGCGCCAACAAATACGCCCTCGTGTGAATTGACCTTAAACTAGACAATTACTCTTCTACTATACTTTCCGCTTGCTGATGGTCAGGCAAATGAGCACTGAGCAAATGCTTGAGAAGCAAATAAGAAATCAGCTACTTATAGGATACTAAAGTCTGACCAAGAAGTGTGGAATCCTGAGATAAAACAGGCGGCGTGATTTTTGTGATTACTCTTGATGACTGCAATTCTTTATTTTCGTAATGAAATCTCGTGTTTCTTTTTGTCTCAGGATCCGGCATTTTTTGGTCAGACATTAACATTTCTTACTATCAACTTGAAATAGTTCACTTAGTCAGACAAGTCCGACTAAACGGGCTCAAATTCATGCGTAATTATGTCAATGGATCAATGAACCGGTCAGCATGCTAAATTTCAAGTCTATTTAAGGTCAAGTTGTCATTTCTAAACTACACGTCTACGGAGAAAGTAGATCTCATCCTTATTATGCGCACTTTAACGTTTTCTAAGACACTTGAGAGTATATATGTAAATACCTGATTAACTATTCATTAAAAAACCCACTATAGAAGGACATATTTTGCGTTACTTCAATATGTATATAACTTTCGATAGCGTTAATCATTATTAATTGCTCCGAATAATGTTCTAATACGCTTAAAAATTAATATTGGAAAAATACATACGCACATCTACAGAGGTTTTTGTCATTCATCAGGCAAAATTACGTCAGCATCACGCCAATAAGCGACACTAATTTGAAGTAATATAGATGGCGGATTTTTTCGCAATTCTGTACGGTTTATATACGAAAATACTTCTGTGAAAATGAAATACTGAAAATACTACACAATATGACACAATTTTTTGCTCAAGCTCTCTATCTGCTAAGCGTTCCTATTTTTGCGGCTCTTCGTACTTAGTGATTCCTACGGGCGTACCCCGCGAGGGGGTTTGGGAGAATCCCCCCCGCCCGAAATTTTTTCCAGGTGAACGTTTACACAAGGTTCCCCCATTTGATTTTTATTGATCGGCCCAAAAATATTATCCGATACGTCCCCAATTGACCAAATTTGGCCTAAAAATAAAAAATTATCCAATTTTTTTTGTGGTGTAGTGGACCACTTTGTGGCATAGTGGTCTTGTGTTTGTAAGAATTTAAGTGTTAAAATTGTTACAAAAACGCATTTAAATAAATTACAAAAAAATAGAAAATTCATTTCCCCCCCGAATTTTTTTTCTGGGTACTCCACAGGTGAATCACTATCTTACCACAGTTCATTAGTCATCTCACATAGTCACATCTGAAATTCATTCTTTATTCGTTGAGCTCCCATTCTAAAAACATAATTAAGTTTTTCCAGTTATTAATTTAATTAAGTAGCGAATCACGAAATTAATATTAAATTCTTGCAATCAAAGGCAGGCGGCGTGGGAATAATGGGGATATACAATATAGCCCCTTTGTCCTAAAGCAAAAAAAATGATAACTGTTTTACGTGATTTTATCGCAATGAGTTGTGTGTTATATGTTCAACATTGTGTGAACATCCATCTTATATACTGGATTCTATTGAATAAAACAGTTAATCCGGACAGCACCGCGTAGTCAAGAGAGCACTGAGAAAAATCCCCACCTAAAATTTTACTCGACTCGGCAGTAAAGAATTTCTCATACTCTAAAGTTTCTCAACAGACCAAATTTGGTCAGTAAATCCGTAATTTTTTGGACTGCCAGTCACAGGTCCTACAATATTGTGGCTAATTTCATTGGCTGTCCCCTTTCCTAATAGCTTACTTTTAAACTTGAGCAACACATTAGAGACATACTTCGACGTGACTTCGTTCCACTGCCAAACTTTTAAATGTCTTTTTGCCATATTCTGCTTTTTTCAAAGATCTTTACTGCACAACATTTCTTCAACTGTTTTTCGGCTTGCTAAAAAATTACTGGGCTTCTTTAGTAAATTAATCAACCCTGGATGCAGATTGCAGACAAATTGTCTGATTATTCAAATTGGTTGAAAATTGGGGTGACACAATCATTTTTCTTCTAACACAATATACAGGTATTTTTTGTTAGGGAGCAAAAAATTACGAGGTCACACTGCCACATCTGAGTTTGACTTTGCAGACTCCCGCGTTTGAAATAATTTTTTGGACAAAATTTGTCTAAATATTGACAATAATTTAAAAACATGACGATCGATTACAATAATAACAACAAAATCTTTTCGATTTTGACTCCCTACTTAAGAAGACTTAAGACTTAAGCTCATTATAAAAACATTGGAGAAAAATTCATCGACCCAACGCTATATACCCCAGATTGAATTTGCAGATAACAGCATCTTTCCCAACGATTCAGCCAAATTCAGAAAAAGTTCGCTTCCATTCGCTAGAAGATTTCGCAATTCGCCAGTTTAGCATGCTTTGGATTGCGAATCTCAACATCTGCATTACGTTGACCTCGACGAAACGGCCACCTAATGACAAATAAAGAAACAAAACTAAATAAATAGATAAATTGTAATAAATAAATAAATATATTATATATATATACATACATACATATATATATATATATATATATATATATATATATATATATATATATATATATATATATATATATATATATATATATATATAGCGAAACACAGATACAAAACATTGCTACAACGTTACCTTAACTAAAAGTTATAGATACTACTTTAGAAACATATAGTAGTACAAGTTTCAAAAATCAGATATTATACATACATATTCTTCAAGTGGCGCTAAAGTAAAACTGTAGTTTTTAAGTAATCAAAAACAAAAGCCGATATATACAACTTTTCTACTTAGCAGAACAGAGTTAGTGCAAAAAACGTTAATGCTTAACCCAAAAAAATTAAACTAAAGCTGGACATTCTAATGTTATTTATTAAAAATATTTATATATTGAGCGCATATTGAATAATCGTCGTGACACCATGTTTTGTTTCGTTTCACTCCATATTATCTTAATTTATTCACTAATTAATTCATTGCTGTTTTTTCAGGTATTCATCCTGAATGGACACCTTGGTCATCTTGGGGTCCGTGTCGACAGGGCATTCAAGTGCGGGTTCGCGGCTGCTACGCCGTGGGGGGATTCACCTGTGTGGGAGATCGTGTGGGGCAACAGCAATGTAACGAGCGGATCACTGTCATGTTGCGACCCGAAGATCAGGGTCCATTTCCGCCGCCACCACCGATTGAGCGGAGACCGCCACCCTTATTCCGACCGGTGGTGCAGCGGACCCAGTTAAATGCCAACGGGGGTCGACGCCCGTCTGCTAGACCGACTGACCAGCCGCTAATGACTTTTATAGGCGGCAAAATGCAACCAATGGAAGATGGGGGTCAACGGCCCTCCTTGAGCCCGACACTTGGGCCGCCAATCGGCATTGTCCAAATGATAACCAACCAACGGACGACGGCTACAACTCCTGGCCAATCAGTGAGCAGCACACCACAGACGCCCGCCATCGTTCCAGTCAGACGACTACCAGTGAAGCTGAGCTGGGGTATGCCGGGTGAAGCGCAGCGACTCAATATCCCCGGCGAAGGGGTGAAGCTAAGCTGGGGCATGCCTGGGTTAGCCCAGAGTCCCGCTTTCGGTCGATCACTGAGCGGTTCCCATGCATTCGGGGCAAACGGCCAAAACCCAAGCGATGATCAACCACCAAATGCTACTCCTCAAAGGCCTGGTGGTAGTACTAACATCCAGTATCCTTCGGGAAGCCCAAGTAATGGTCAATCACCAAGCGCTCAGCCTCAAAGACCAACTGAAGCTCAAGAGCCGGGTAGCTTTGGCCAGCAAGAAGCCGGGGGCGCCACTGGAGGAAGCAGACCAGCCGTGCAACCAGAAGAAGGAAGTGCCGAAGGTCAACGCCCATCCGTAGACCCAAACGACGATCGATCGCCAAGCGCGGAGCCTGAAAGGCCGACTGGAGCGGAACAGCCAAGTAGTTCGGGTCAAGAATCCGGAGGTGCTACAGGGGGAACCAGATTGGCCGTGGAACCGGAAGGCGGAGCTAGTGGGGCTCAGGAGGTCGCCCCAGACGCAGCTGCCAGTGAAACACCAGCAACTACTGGAGCGGGGTCAGTAACAACCAATCAAACGCCAGGAACTACTGCAGCGGGAACTGTAGCAGACGAGACACCAAACACTGGGCCAACCCAAGCAACAGCTACTTCAACGCAGGGCCACGATCCCACCACTGCTAGGGCCGGTCCCACTTATGCACCGCCTGCGGGCCGATCGTACAAATCAGACAAGCCCTCGGTTCCCTCAGGGTCTTACGGTAGAAACAACGGCGGAACTTATGCGATGTCAATTGGTGAATCTCAGTACAATTTTCAGTTACCAGCACCCACGCGGCCAAAAGGTTCTTATGGCCAAAATCGACCGCAAAGACCTTATGCTCGGCCTAGGATTAGCGCCGACAAATTATTTAAACCCCCCGGTTTGAGACCGGATTTCGCTTTGTCTAGGCCAAGCGGCTCGCCAGCTCATAAGCGACTGGGAAGTGGCGCACCGTCCGTTCGACCCAACCCACAACCACCGAGTTATCCAGAGTATGCCAAACCCGACAAAAAGCCCAACATTGGAGCAATGATTGCAGCGCTCAAGCATATCATTCGTACACGACAGCCAACCGGATATACTCTGGGAGCGAATGGTGCCTTGCCTCCGTCAGTTGAACCGGAAGCTCCTTCGGGTCCCGGATACCCTCAACCGGCTCCAGCCCCTTACAAACCCCAACAGCCCGGGGCTTATATAGATCCCCCATCTGGTTACAAAGTGCAGCCAACGCACAATATGTTTGGAACAAGCTATAGTCAATCGATTGCTCATGGCTATCCTGCAGTACCGCTCCAGCCACCGGTTCAACCCGGTTACCCCCTGCCACCCCCTCAGACAGGCTACCCCGCCCCCCACCCCCCTCAAGGATACGGAACCGCACCCCAACCTAGCAGCTATAATAAGCCTCCTCAACCTACGGCTTACGGTGGACCCAAACCTAGAACGAGCAGCTACGACCAAGAACCTAGACCCACTGGTTACGGACAAACCGAACCGAAAACGTATGAACAATTAGCTCAAACAGGAGGAAGTTCAAATTATGCTCAACCCACCAACGGACGACATACACCATCTGGATATGGAGGTGGTCCCCCAAAAACAAACCAAAGGTATGGGCAAGCACCCCCTCCAAGTACAGGTTACGGACAACAGCCCCTTCCAAGTACAGGTTATGGACAACAGCCGCCTCCAAGTACAGGTTATGGACAAAAGCCCCCTCCAAGTACAGGTTATGGACAAGCGCCCCCTACAAGTACAGGTTATGGAGCTGGTCCCCCAAAAGTTTCCGGTTACGGAGATCTTCATCAAACCGCTGGTAGTTACGGAGAAGGCCCCCATCCGGCAACGGGTTACGGACACGGTCCTCAAAGTGGGGGGGGATATGGGCAAAACACGGGATTCAGACCCCCTATAAAATATCCTCTTTTGGTCGACTTGACCAGCAAATTCAATTTCCCAGATCGGCCGCCTTCGGTGAGACCAGACGGACAAGTGGTTTGCTCCTTGTGCAGTCCGGCCGAAGGGTCGCCAGGCTTGAGACCAGACCAAACCGGAGATGAGGATATCATCGATCCAGCCGATCCCAACGTTAAGGATCCGATTGAAGCTAAACTGGGCTCGAGAGTGATTGCTTTAGGGCGTCCCGGAGAGCTAGCTGTTTCTCTAGAAGATCTAGCTAAGCTGGCCAAAGCGGGTGCTGTTAAGGTGATCAAACCAACAAATCGAACTCCACCACAATTGCCCGACGAAGAGGAACACTATGATCGATCAAAAACTGCAATGGATATTAGCCATATTTTGCCCAATCCCCTGGGAAAACTACCATCGCCGCCAGGAATCGCTTTTGTTGATTCGTTCTTGGAACCAAAAACTGGTTCAGGTTACGGATCTTCAGGTTCAGGATCTGGTTACAAATCGTCAGGTTCAGATTCAAGCTATGAAAAAGCACCAACCAATGCAACCGGTAGCTACGGGAAAATCGAGAAACCGAAACCCGAATACGCTAGATTAACACAAGCAGATGCCAGCCAAATACCGAGGGACGAAATTGTTTGGGGTCCGGATCCTAATTTCGCGGCCATTTTCGATGATATAGTTCAGACGGCTCGGGCACCGGCCCCGCCACAATTTATACCTTTCCAAACCGGTCGTAGACAACCTGGCACCGGTTTTAACTTTCCTCAACCAATGAAAAATACAGAAAAAACGCCGGAACCACAAGAGGTGACTACAACCCAGCAGGTCATTGCGACGAAAACTGCCGTACCTACGGTCCCAACAACTACGACCATTGCTGATTTACCGGCAGAAATCAGTGAGGCTATGAGCCGAATACTGAATCGAGTTTTGGCCGAAAATAAAACTGTCGAAGAGCAACAACCACGAAACTGGCTCGCCGCTGGTCAAAAACTGGTGCCAAAAGAGGATCCAAAAAACGAATCAAGAGCCAAAAATCAAACCAGACCGGTTTTCGAAACAAAACCGGGTGGAATGATTGAGGACCAAAAACCGGTTGGACCAGAAAAAAGCATGCGACCGGTTTTCAACACACCGTTCCGAGATGCAGCCGATGTATACTATGGATTTCATCGATACCCGAGACCTCAACCGATGGATTTCCAGACGTTCAATAGTCTACAATTTGGTCTGCCAATGGAAACTATTTACGAAGGTAACGGTCGATTCCTACAACCGTATGTCCGTTCACTGTGTAGTTGAAATCACCACCAATCTATGTAGCTATGTAGCTACCGTAGGTAAGTATGTATTATGGCAGCTGGGAAGTTTGATTGGCGTGCTGTAATGTGTTGTTGCACCTATTTCCCAAACCCATTTTACTCAAGACCACACTATATATTTTAACAAAAAGTGCCCAAAAAGTAGTGAAAAATTACGCAGCTAAATTAGTAAATTGAGATTTTCATTCGTATACGTGTGAAGTACGATAGGCCCGTTAGAGTACGTAACGGGATTTACGACTGCTCAGCATCGGGTGGGAACTTTATGTATGTACCTCAAATAATTAGAGCACTGGTCGGCAGATCCAGAGATGAGTGCTTCGAATCCGTCCCCCCCCCCTTCTGGGTAATTCCGTTGCTGATGCTGTCTTTCAGTACGAATTCCCCTTCTCTTTCTTAACACCAGCACACATTCTGTTATTGATCTTTCAGCTAACGAAGCCACCTGGTCAGACTGGACCGATTGGTCAACCTGCTACTGCGGAGTGCGAAGTCGAACGCGAACTTGCCAATACCGGCCGGGCGGGTTTTATACCCAGGGTTGTCAGGGTGGGGAGTCGTATATGCGAGAGAACTGTACGGATGGTGCGTGCCTGATCAAAGGAATCGCGCCGGATTTCGGTTCAGCCGTCGATTCAGACCGGGACGGGAACACAACCCTCAGACCAGAACCGGTAGTTGAACCGGCCAAGCTTAGACCTGAACCGGTGGTAGTCCCCTTTGTCTATCCCAAACGTCCGGAACCCGTTGTGCCCTTCCCACTACCGTATCCGGCGGCCCCACCCGGCTATGGTTCACATCCTGGAAATGGAGGGGGTTACGGTAACGGAAACCAGCCAATCAACGGCAACTATGGTCAGCAAGCTCCACCTATTCCACAGCAGGGGTACGGTAACGGAGACCCGGTAATTCCGGGGTATCCTGGGAGGCAACCGGTACACAGGGGTTACGGTAACGGTCAACAGCAGTACGGGAGCAGTCCCAGAGGACAGGGACGAATGACGGCACATTCGTACTTTGGATCCCTGAAGTACGATGACGGACTGAAACGGGCCATTCAAACTGCATTGGCTAAAGCCAGAGCTCGCTAATGGTATGTGACACGCCTGGTCTCTGCCGTGTTTGAAATCCTACACGTGATACCTATAAACTTTTTGCACTTCGTTAGAATCTGTTACAATGACTGTGACTCACTCAGTAGAGGTATAGTACGTTAATGAGGGTCATCAAAACTGTTACAGTCCTATACACAATAAATCACACGTTGGATGGGGAGATTACCAAAATCTAGTCTGGGAGGAGGGTCCCGTCAATATGAGCAAAAGTGGGTCAAAATGGCACTTTATTTGCAAAAAAATCACATCTCTCAATGTTGACGTCGTTCCTGGTATGCAATAAATACCTGAATCCAATCTAAGCAGGGAACAGGCCCTTCGGCTAAGCGAGGAGTGGTTACATTGTGTGGCCTCAGTGTCAATATTCCAAAAACGCATTTGAACCATGTGGCACGTGAAAAAAGCAGTTAGGCACAGCTCAACAAATTCAAACGAAAACAGTGACTTAGGGCTTATTCCTTTACCGGATTAACGGGTAATATATTTACCTATAATCGGACTAAACGGTTCAAAAATTA
>JASANF010014233.1:0-36478 GCA_030248245.1 Trissonchulus sp. WLG1_4
TACAAAAAGTTCAAATTCTCAAAATCCGCAATAGTGCTAAATTTTCCTATTCTAGGGTTGGGCGCTATCGCGCCAACCCTGATTTGGGGGAAACTCCGCTGAATTCAGTTTGTGACCAACCAACCGTTCGCTCTCGTCAGCGGCTTGTGTTGCTTCTTGTTCTTCCAGCTTCTCTGTGGCGATTTTGCATCGTTCCTCTCACCTCTCCACCTCCTCCTCGACCATCTGAATTCGGCGACTCAATGCCGCCACCTCAGCCTCCGACTAGAAATGAAAAAACCAAAAAACAATCTGTGACTTAATAACATTTATCATGACTGTGCAATGCAATTTTCGTTTATTTTTTTTTGGGGGGGGGCAGGGCTTAGAACCTTTCACTCTCATCCTTGGCTTTGCTGGCTTCCTCGCATCGGGCCTCAACTCAACCATGGCCAATCTCTCCAAACAACGCTCTTTGTCTTCCTCCATCATCACCGCTATTCGCCGAGTCAAGTTGGCCGCTTCGTGTTCTGACTAAAACACAAATGTATCGATGGTTGGCTAAAAATTTTAAAAAAATCGTGGGTGGAAATAATTTCGATTCCTCATCAAAATTGTAAACATAAACAGAACTCGTGTTTTGGAAACTTAAAAATAGTTTTGTCCATACAGGCTTTTCACAGAATTTCAAGGTTTGACAAAACAACGAAATTCCAAGACATTTTTGACAAAATTTTTTTTTGACATTCCTTGAAAACAAAATTTTTACTATGGATGCATATATAATATGTATATACATACATATACGTATACTTAGTATACATAAGCTTGACACGGAGGTCCTACACTCCTACTACTCAATAAATAAAAAAACAGTATTTTTATTATATTTATGTAGTATGTACATGACTAAATGATAAAACAACATACTTTTTCACGTTTTTTCTTCTCCTGAGCGACTTGTTTCAGTATCGAATCCACTTCATCGCGAGCACTTTGAGCGTCATCTCTTGTTTGCCGAACTTTCTGCCGTAGTTCTTCCAATATCGGATTATTAATTGCTTTGGCATGCGCATCACCGACTTGGCGAATTTCAGAACCCATAATAAATCGCCCTTATTGATCGCCCAACGTAATTAGTTTACCACTTTAAGCAGTGTCAGTTGGCATTTATCGCCGCAGTATATAATATATACGGACGTACCTTAACATTATACAACATGTTATTCAATAGAATACAATTTTCTTGATTAAATTTAGATTTACTGTATCATGAAGAAAACTAAATTAAACATTGATTTTTAAAACGACGCAGCGAGATATGAATCTGAAAACGGACCTTGTCAGAAACCTTACATGCCTCGCTACTGTCCCCAAACTCAAGGGAGTTTATTTAAGCATTTTGAAAAAATGTACTTTGTAGACTCTAAAAGTGTAAAGGCTTTCAAAAACACACATTATTTCCTCACAAACTGACGCCTTTATGTTTATCCCTCCGTTAAAAATGTTTAAAATTATTTAGAGTTTAGACTCCTAAAAGCTCAGAAAATACTGCCAGACAGCTAGAGCTAAGCTCAGAGACGATGCTTTCGGTTTCAAATTTGCAAATCGCCGGCTCCACGAAACATGAAAAAAAACAATAAAATAATGGTTACTTTCGGGGGGTCGTAATTAGCGATCGACCGGAGGCTCCGGCTCCGGCTCCGGCTCCGGCCGGATTTGAGCCTCCGGCTCCGGCAAAAAAAGTGCCGGAGCCGGAGAATTTTCATTGTTCAAACTTTGGCAAAAAGTTCAAATTTTGAGAAAAAATCACAAGGTTAACGAAGTGGTTAGTCGGTTACAGTGCTTATATTACTGCCAGTTGTAATGGATGTTACTGACCCTCTCTAGCATTATGCATTTTTACGTCTCCAATAGACTAAACTCGGCCTAAAAATCAAAAGTTTCTCACTTTTTTTCTAGGGGCCGCCGTTCGCAGACCCCCTTAGCCTTGTAACTACGTGACTTTGAACTTGACTTTTAGCTGTGATGTTTTCGGCCGGTCAAATTTAGTTCAATGTTTGCATGTGCTGTTATTTCGCAAATTTTTGTGTTAAAATAGCAAAAAAAAAGTTCATTTTTACCCATTACAAAAAATCGAAAAGTCATTCCCCCTTAAAGTTTTTTCCTGGCTACGCGACTGATATACGCGTAAATTACAGGGGTCGAGGGGGGCGGTAATTTCCGGAAGCTAGAGACATTTACGGCATTGTATCTTCTACAAAGTGCAATCTTTTTCAGATTCTTCTATTTTTTGGGGGTATATACGCTTCTTGACAATTTTGCAAGCTTTGACTAAAAGGGAGAGGTTCAGACGGACACCCTGAACAACCCCATCCGTCTGACTCTTGACTACGCCCTTGGCACCACAGTCAACATGCCATACTGGTCAATTTAACCATACTGGTTAATTTAATTTTTGACTTTTTATAAATGTTGATGAAAATTTTTTGTTCAAATGAAAATTCATCCAGAACCGGCACCAGTCAGTGGCCAACTACTGGTCGTATGAGTTTGTAGACATATTATATGTGTATAGAAATGGGGCGTGACTGTTGAAGCATTAAAGAAGCTGTTTCGAAAAAAATTGAAAATTTTTTCACAATTGTCAATTTTCGCAAAACATTTTTTAATTATTGAATTTTTTTTGAAAAACACTGCCTCCGGTTCCGGCTCCGGCATTTTATATCCGGCTCCGGCTCCGGCAAAATTTTACCTCCGGTCGTTCGCTAGTCGTAATTCTGATAATCGTAATCTCTTACAAAAATGTTCCCCCAAAGTGATCTAATCTAAAACAACAGATCGAGTATCCACTATTCCCCCCGCGCCCCCAGTCTTAGGCCTCAGCTGCACTTGATTTAAAATTTCAATTCAAATTGAAGACTTCTCACAAATACCTTGCAAACGAGCTGGTTACAACGTTGCCTGACATTAGTTGCAAAAAATGGCTGGAATTCACAACCTAACACTAACACTAACTTTTTCCTTAAAAGTTAGTGGAACACTTACAATTGGCCTCGAAACACTAATATTTTAAGGTGGCGCTCAGGGGAACCGACTTTGGCGGTTAATTTTTTTCAGCGACATTTTTGACCATAATGTCTTGAAGGAAGTTGTTTAAAATAAAAATAGCTTTCATTTGATGTGCATATTGTGATAAAATTTTTTTTAATTTTTTTGACAATTTTGTAGCCGTACAAAAAAATTTTTGTTTCCATATAAAATGATTACTCATATCTACTAAATGTGATTTTCTAAGCTTTAAATTGATGTATTAAACTTATAAGAATACGTTGGAGTTTTGCTGAGTTATTTAGCCGTAAAAATAGCAAATCCAAAATGAAAAACCTACAAAGTTGATAAATCTTCGAAAAATGTCAAATTTTGGGTTAAAGACGTATGGGACAGTGGACCTATTTTTTCGAGCAGCACCTCGGGGGAAGCATTTTTGCTTCGAGAACCCCTATACTCCATTTTTTGGATCTCCCGACAACCCCCGAAATCTGAACCTTCAGTGAGCGACGTTTTCGCAATTTTTTCCGAAGCTCTTGTTTTTTCCATTCTAATCGTGTCTAAATGGAGTCAGATTATTGGTTACAATTTTTTAGAATCAAAAAAAAGGCTTTTTGACCGGGTTCCCGCCGAAAAATTGGCCAAATTCGCCAGAAACGTCCAATTTTTGACCAAATTCAAACTTGGCCTTAATTTAGGCTTGGGCTTAGGCTTAGGCTTAGGGCTTAGGCTTAGTATGGGGCTTAGGCTTAGGCTTAGTATCAGGCTTAGGCTTAGGCTTAGGTTCAGGCTTAGGCTTAGGCTCAGGCTTAGGCAATAAAAAATCTAAATTTTCAGAAAAAAACCTGCCAAGCAATACGAAGGTTTGCGTGTCAAACATATACATTTATCCAGTAAAAAAATGATAAGTCAGTAAACCAGATGGTTTATTTCAGCTTGTACGGACGGAGAAGTGGCTTATATGGATCCGAATACCAACGCCATATTCGAATGCAAGCTGGGCACTGATTTGAGTGGGGCCGGGCGTTCGTGTCCGCTCGAAGGATTCAAATGTCTGGCCGACCCTCTCAAACCCACTCGAGCTATTTGTTGCGGGGCCACAAATATGGGTGAGATTCATGGGCTGGGATTCACAAAGCGCGTTCGATTTTAGACTCGGTCTAAAACGTTTTTTTCGAAAAAAATAGAACATGGCAATAAAGCATTCAATATGTATTTCATACGATCACGTGTTCGACTTAGACTGAGTAAGTTATACGGGTATACAGCTTCTGGGGGTGATAAGATCACGTGTGCCACTCAGCAGTACGTTCGACGAAAGAATAAATGCCATGTTATGAAGATAACAGGTGGCTGTCATGGATTTATAGACATCGCTCCCGAGAAGCCACCCTCATCTTTACTGATAATCGTTGAGGGGATACCTCAGGCTAATATGCAGGTTCTACCTTACAGTATAAATTATGTTGGGCTGAGTTTGAGTTTGGCAAGACATTGTGATCATTTTTTCACTGTACTCAACGATTTTCGTGTCAGTGTGACCAAGAGTACATAATAGTGTCTCACTCTTTATAAAAGAAGAGTGAGACACTCTCCTTTTTGCCTGTGTTATAGCGCAGGCAGATGCGCTCGTCATTTCCAGCCCACATGTTGCCGTTTTATGCAACATGTGGATAGCCAGTCAGAAGCGACCTTCGCTTCTGATTGGCTGGACGCCTGTGCACGTCCTCCAATCAGCACGCAGGCGGCCTAACGTGCTCCAATCAGCACACTGGCCGCCATTACAGCCATTTCATTGTTACATTTTGCCATGATCGGTCGGGTTGGGGGTTTTTTTGTTTTTTTTGCCCAAAGTTATATTTTGCCGACATTTTTATCACAGTTTATCAGCGATTATTGCTGGTATGTGCTGAATATGATGTTAATTCGTAAGTTAAATGTGTTTTTGACAAATTTCAGGCAATAGCACGTGAGGCCGCCTGCGTGCTGATTGGAGGACGTGCATAGGCGTCCAGCCAATCAGAAGCGAAGGTCGCTTCTGATTGGCTACCCACATGTTGCATAAAACGGCAACATGTGGGCTGGAAATGACGAGCGCATCTGCCTGCGCTATAACACAGGCAGAAAGGAGAGTGTCTCACTCTTCTTCTATAAAGAGTGAGACACTATTATGTACTCTTGGTGTGACTGAATAGTACTTAAATTATACGACAAAAAAAATTTACAAAATATCTACAGATCTGAGTAATTATTTGATTATTTAATGAATTCCCTTAACTATTACACTTTAATCAACCATTACACTACTTCTTTGTTTGCAGGCGTGTGTCCGTCTAACGAGCAAGCTTATGTGGAGAGTGTGACCCTCCAGGCCCGAACCTGCGTCCCCAATTCCGTGGGTTCTGACTGCCCCAATGACTACATCTGTCGACTGAACAACGCCCTGGGCAAATACTACTGCTGCAAAGGAGCGCAGGGACAAAGTGGGTTACTGTATTAACCTGAAGACGGGCTTGAGTGGGTTACGGTATTATCCTGATGGTGAGACAAAGGGGGTACTGTATTAACCTGATGAAGGTCAAAAAATAGTTACTGTATTGACCTGATGAGGTGTCAAAGTGGATTACTGTATTAATCCTATGAAGGGTCAAAGTGGATTACTGTATTAATCTGATAAAGTCAGAGTCAAACAGTATTAACCTGACGAAGTTTGATTAATTTAATAAATCGTTCAGATTTGGCTAACTAGAACTGAATATTGACGTAACGTGGCTGATGAGTTGAGCAGTTCATGGTTTTTCCAAACAAACCATGTTTCCATCTAAACTTGAAGGATTTCGGTTACTGTAGCGCTTTAGTAATTATGACTTATTATTTTTTCTTTTTGTTGCAGGCATTTGTCCAGCGGGAAAACTGCCGTTCCGCAGCTCTGACGGTCAACTGACAGCGTGCGTTCTCAACAACGTCATCAACATTTGCCCCCAGGGCTTTTCCTGCCAAAGCGCTATCAGTGGCGTGGCGGTGTTTCAGGGTTACTGCTGCACTATCAATGGTATTCTAGTTGTTGGTAAACCCGTATGCAACGGGATAGGGTGCAGAAAGCTCTAATCGCTACTAGACCAGAAATTAACTAGTGTGCAAAATTCAGCAAAATCAGTTTTCTGTAGGTCAATCGGTTAAATATAAGTACATAACAATTGTATTTTTCACTAGCTATATTGTATGTTTCGTTATTTATTGACTGTAGTAAAATGTTTACGACTAGTTGTATTTACAGTTTACCACAATTATACCCTTAGTGTAAAATTTATATGTAAAAGTCACAGTAACAGGTCCCAACTGTCCCAGTATCTGCAAAGAAAGAGTGGATCCTTAATAAACAACAAAATCATCGGAGTGATCCGAGGGGATTTGATCCGTCTATTTCTGAATCCGCAGACGAGTGCACTACCATTTGAACTACTGGGTCAATGCTGAGCTGTCATTACTCGTCTTAAGTACTTAAGGCCTGTCATACTTCACACCAGTCTGATGTATATTTTCAGAAGTTTGTCCCTCGGGCTATCGAGTGCACGAAGACGCGACAACCAAACGCCCGCGAGTTTGCAGCACCTTTATACCCTGTCCCAAAGAGAGCACTTGCTTTGAGCTGGGAGGGGGCGGTGGCCTGCCCGGTGGCGCCACGGGATACTGCTGTACGACTGCTGGTTGGTTTACGGTCTTTTCATACTTACAGCCATATGTCCGTTCATCTGACAAAAGTATCCGATTTCAACTGACAGCTGACCCACCGGAGAGTCACATGGCCATTGCCCATACATAGTGATAGTACACTAGGCATAAAAGTCTTTAGCTTACATCAGATGAGATTATTTGCATATGATTTTAGTCCATGCTGAAACCTCGAATTGCTAATAGATAGATTGCTATAGACAAATTGCTGAGGCCTAGTTCTGGATAGACTAAGAAAGTATTAGAATATTAGAACACGAATAGTCTCTTCAGCTGCTATTTACAAAATTATAGTAGTGAACGTGTCAAAAAATCACGCCCATTGCTATTTTTGAAGAACCTACATTGTTAATAATTTATTACTTTGATTTAACTCATCTGTCAAGGAGGCTAAAACAATTACAAAACGCTTCAATATATCTATTTCTAGGAGCAGACAGTTTTTGCCCGGGAAATTTGCCAGCCTACATTCCGCCGGGACTCAGCCAGCCACAACCCTGCAATCTGGGCCTGGCTGGGAATTGTCCCGGGGGCTATTCCTGCCAGCAAAGCCCGACCAAACCAGACGCCTACTGCTGTCAAACCGGCCAAAGTTAGCTCTAAAGTCAGACCCAACAAGTAGATACGTCTAGCGACTTGTGACTTTGCGAGTAAGGTTTTCATGCCGGGACTTTCTCTGTCTAGCTTGATCAAGCTACTGATGAAGCTCTGATCGAGCATCGCACAGGGTTGCAGTCTTATTCAATAATTACCCTAATGCTCTCAAGTCCGACTGACCTTTTTTGTCAACAGAATCTTCATCCGCGTTATCACAGGCTGACTTGTGCTCTATTGAGAGTGAGACACTATTTTGTACTCTTCATTCAATGGAAATATATACCCTTGATTTCAGCGAACCAATGCCCCGCCGATACCAAGCCTTACGTTCCCGCGGGCACCACGACACCCATGGGCTGTGCCATGAACACTGTCAACGCCTGTCCCACTGGCTACACCTGTCTGGCGCCAGGGGACCAGTTAACCCAGGGCGTCTGCTGTAGTGGGGGTGCGTCTTTTGTTTCAAGACTCAAGAGTACAGTATATAGATACCATGGATAGGCCTACAGTAAAGACCAAATTTACTTGCTACAGAGTAGATTCCAGAGTCAAAGCGGAGTTGGAGTCAGGTGATTTTGAAGTCTGAGTATATACATAAACTGTAAACATGGACTCCGGAATAAAGTGACTCCGACTCCACTTTGACTCCGGAGTCAATAGTGAGTAGGTAATTTTGGTCGGCACTGTACAATACAAGTCTTGGGAGCTGTGGTCGTGTAGAGTAGTGGTTAGCATTATCGACGTCTATGCGAGCGGTCCAAATATTATGCCTCACATCTACATCTACGCATTTTTTATGCATGTATGCAATATGCATGTCATCTATGCATAGTAGGTCTGAGTTCACAAAAGCGCATAATGCACTTACAGAATCACCCAATCAGCTCTGTAAATTATGTGTGGATGTATCAAATATCAATCTCAATTATTATTTCAGGCGAATCGGTAGCGCACTGCCAGTACCTGGGCCAGAGTCCCTTGATCAATCCGGCGACCAATCAGCCGCAGTATTGCACTCCTGGAGTGGCCGGTTCGTGCCCCGACGGCTACTTGTGCCAGAACTCTCTTGACTCGCCCACAGGAGCCAATTTCATTTGCTGTACCTCACAAACTCGACAACTCAGAGTGGGTTTGAATCTTTGCATTGGTTGATTCAATGTCTGGGATTCACATAAGGTGTTCACAGAACATCTAAAAGAAGATTCGTAAAAGATGATTCATAAAAAAGTTTAAAACGTTCATTTCGAATAAAATATAACATAGCAATAAAATTTCTGTGTATATATTTCATGTGATCACCAGTTTAACTTAGACAGGGCTTAAGGTAAATGCGTTTGTTGAATTCCAGCCAATATAAACATTGGCGTCTCATTGGCTATTTTAACACACGAGAGTTAAACTTTTTAGTTTTTAGCATGGCCAATGTCTTGAGAATAGTTGCACCAATAAGGGATTTCACTACTGTTTATGTTACTTACACTTTTTAGAACTCTGGCTCGGTATGGCTCTCCGATAACGAAGATCTTTGAAGAATATCAAAATAAAATCAAAGAAACATTTATGCTTTCAATTCATTTAAAAGCATGCTATTTCGTCATACGTCGTACAATGTCCAAGTAAATCATTTTTGAATGTGTTGATCCTCTTGTTTGGAGAGATACAATCCATTCGAGGTAAATATGATACAGCCGTATTTCCCTGTATTTGATACAGCTCCTGACTTGCTTAGATCCCCTGTCTTGAATAAAGCCCCTGTTTAAATGTTCAATAAATGTTTAAATGTTTAAAATAATAAAAGCCCTACCTTGAAGTTCCAAATTAGCGTGAAAAAGACTTGGGTTAATTAACTTTCTGGCTGTTATGCGAGAACTACTGACTTTGACTGATTCTACTATCGATCACTTCACCTTAGATTCACTTTCAACACAATACAAACAATACAAGACATACGTTGCGAATATGGTGTGACGTTTAGGTACTGAATGCTTGATACTGCGACAATACGATAGATCAATGATTATACTATCTTTTCTGACTATATTGGATCTCAACTCAAACTCAGCTCAGTGGGGTAGCAGAGGTTAGAAATGTTTTTGCGGGGGCTCCACCCTTCGAAAAGGGAACCGAGTAGCTACAGAAGACTAAACTACAGAGATCCGTTTAGGTCACCTAGGATCCTAGTCCAACCTCGTAGTTAGGCTCAGTACCTCTGCGTGCTAACTCGATCGCTTACGATGCTTACGATCGCCGAAATGCTTACGATCGCCGAAACGTACGTAAACACAAATACAGTATGAAAACACTAACAGTACTACCTCCACGGCGATCGTGTTTACCTAGATTTCATTTGATCTCTCACTGATAAAAACACACCCTTTAATTTTGACTAAGTTCTCGCTAACTCTCAATCAACGTGTGAATTACTCAAAGCTTGCCTCTCCTATAGCTTCTACTTAAACCTTCACTTGAGCAACTAGTTTCAGGCGATTTAAACTGCTCGGACAAGCTTTTCCGCTCTGCCCGTCATGATTCGGGAGGGACACCAAAGGCCGGGGATAACTAGGAACTTATACCTTATTTCAGAGGCCTAGCTCAACCCTGACGCCTGCTTTTTCTGGTGTCGGGGGACGAATACGGATCAACTCCCCAAACGCTATCTCAGCAATAAAACTTTCTTTTTACTTTTTGACTAACACTCAAAACCCTACTCAATACTAGAAATCGTGTGTTACTGGTGTAACTTTTACGTAAAATTGAAAGAGACAGCACAAATACAACCTAACAGACAATCGTAGCTACTGATCTACAATCCTAAATAACGCGCGTAATAGACAATGATACCCTTTGGACTTCAGAAACCGCTAAGAACACAACACCACGGGCTGATACGGAGCGGACACACGGAAATAACCTGAAAACACCCTATACTGGAATCGGCACTCTTCTAGCTGACCCTGTTTAGGCTAGATCACTCTACAGCTCTGGTCTACTGGTCTGCTCAATGGCTCAACAGGTGTACTGGCTATTCTACTACTGATCTGTCCTATAGGGTCAGCCTAGGAACTACTACTATAATGCTAAAAACAGCGGGGGAGCAACTAACAGGATGAGTCCTGGCTGGTTGGCTGGAGCTGGCTGACGGACTGACGGCGGACGGGGCTGGATCGGCAGGAATGGACGGACCGAGGGAGCGGCGGGGAGCGACGGCTCGGGGAGCGGGCTGGACGGGAGCGACGGGCACTGGCACTGGACTGGACGGGGAGACGACCACGGCACGGGACTCGGGGGCTCGACCTTGACGCCGGACTGAGGGAGCAGCACGGGGAGACAGGAACTGGGCGAGAGTCGGCCTGGACGCGGCCGAGCGGAACTGTACGCGGGAGGGCGTGGCGACCACGGGAGAGACAGGGGAGCGCGGGGAGAGCCGGGGGGCACAGGCGCTTGGCTAGCGCAAACAGCGGGGGCGGCACGGGCGGTGGCTGAGCGAGCGCAGTAGGAGCCGGGCGTGGTTACGCACGGCCAGAAGGGCTAACGGGGGACACAGGCCGGACGGCCGAGCAAGGGGCAAGAGCAGCAGAAATAGGCGCTTAAAGTGCAATAAATATGGGCCTTAAGGCCGCTGAAAAGAAAGGCAGGAGTATGGGCGCCAAAAGCGCTGAACAGTTAAATGGTAGGGCTCTCGCTCGTTCACCAAAAATAAAGACCGGAGTCGGGTTTGGGTAGTACAATTTATTGGATGCCAATACAAGGAATATACAAGGCAGGGGCAATAACGGTGCAAAGATCAGGGGAGCAGGAGAGAGCGATCTGGAGAAGCCGACTATCTGCGGCAAAAATTGGTTACCCGACTGACTTAGCTACAACTTGGGGGGGCGGCTTTTTCTTTGTAATGCTTTGTCGGGATCTACCGATCCCGAAATCAGCCAGTGAGATGCGGCAATTCTTAGGCCCGCCTACCTACACTTTTGCAAAATTCCACTTAAGGGCTGGGGGGTCGAGGGCTGATGGCCCTCACACCTCGAACTTAATTCCTTCTTAATAACCCTTGAATCCTGGTCGCCCCAGGTACTGTAATTTATCTCACTTCTTCTTGGGCGGCCAGAAAAACTCAAGTACCAAAACGGGAAAAACAGTATTACCAAAATATTACGAAAGGAGGAGAAAAGAAGAAGGGGGGAAAGGGGTGAAATTGGGAAATGCTAAAAAACCGAATATGTATTAACCAAACACTTAACTAATTACGTATATTACCAAACTAACTGATAAACTTTATGTGAAAACTTGTTATGTAATAATTATGCAATTATACTCCAGTACTACATCTCCTTCTGGGCTGAGGACCCAGTTACTACTACACATTCTCAAAACTACAGTAATCCTTTCACTAAACCGAGGGTGAACTTAAGGCTTTCTTCTGCTCCCAAAAAACATATTATCAATACCGTAAAGAGTTCAAAAAAAGTGTCCATTGTACATATTATGAAATGCCGAACATAATGATACCAAACATGAACAGGTTACAATTACTAATTACTGAATAATAAAATTACAAAATTAGGGTCCAAAACTACTCTTTTCACGCCTACGAATCAGCTCAAATTCGGCTAAACTCCACAATCTAACTTCGAACAACTTCTTCTGTATTACTCCGAACAACTTCAAACTTTCCTCGATTATTCACTACTTTATACTCTGTAATTCCATATATTTCACATTCCACAAGACCAAAAAATTACTTAGTTATTAACCGCTAAACTTCGCTAATTACTTCACTTTTAGCTTCCAGCTAGTTCTCTAATATCTGGGCTAATGCTATGGCTTAGCCCAGATATTGTTTACAAACAACTATCCGGCTAGCTTCCATACTCTCAGGGGGGACTTCCAAATCACTGCTTAAAACTGGTTAATTACTGATTAATAAAACACGACCCTCAGACAATACGGACAAGTACGAATACCAATAATGCATACGGACAAATGGGCAATTATTACACAACAATCGGCTTCGAATATTCACAAGGAGCAAAAGGGAAAGGGGCGGATACTGGTTAAGGACATTATTACTTATTATTTGTACTTGCTTCCATGCTAAACTCGTTCTATACTTCAGGGGGGAACTTAGGGCTTACACATTTGACGATTAACTGAATCAGGCGCTCTCGTGCGGACATAGGGGGAAATGGGGTTTTGGGAAATAAGCAAAACGGGGATTCCGCCTGAGAGTGTGGCCTCATTCTGCGCCACGTCTGATTGCTAAACTACGTACTAAAATCGACCAAGTAGCTCACTTCTTGCAGCTACAACCAAAATTGGGCAAAACTTGTATCAATCAGGGGGCTCGTTAACCCTGTTTTATTACATACGTACGTAAAATGCGCGAACGCTGGATGAGCATATGGGAAAATATTTGGTTTTGACTGTTTTATTAAGTCAACAAGTGACAAAAAGGCAAAATGAAATTTATAGGACTTTGCACGATCGAGCCTACTCTCATACATCTAAATGCGCGTGTGAGTGGAAACGCCGTGTGCGTGGCATGAGTGCGCGAACGCTTGACGCGAAAGTGAACTTGCACCTATGCTTTCAAATGCTTTTTCGTGCTACTCAGCACCTGAAAAAATGCTTAGGCAAAGCTGAAAATGCAGCGTTGTCATGAAAATGGATTAACTAGTCTATGCTGCCCGCCATACTTAAACTTTGGGTAAGGTGAAAGTTAAATTTTAAATGTAGGTACGGTTAAATTTTAACTTCACCTGTGGGTGACATTAAAGTTACAATTCGAACGTGTCCATGTACTTGCCTAAGGGTGTTCGAGCTATCGCGGAAGACAAAAAGGAGGAAAGGTATAAGTTACAGATTCGCCGCTAGCGCGGGGTTGGGGGACACTGCTTGGGGGTAAAAACCTTCAGAAAATATATACAGAAGTTTCAATTTTTAGGCCATAAAAGCTAAAAAAGAGCATTTGTGTACAATGTGAGGAATACAATGAAAACAAGCCGGTGTGTGTTATATATCAATTGTGGAAAATTTTCGGGGGGAGGCAAAAGTTGTAGCGGAGGAAAACTTAAAATTTTGAACTGCAAAAACGCAACTACATATCATTTAAGGTGAGGAACAGCTACATTCGGCTATGGAAGACGGTAATTCACCGGTTCTCCAATGGTTGCAAAGGGAGGGAAACAATAAAAACTGACACACATACAGAAAAGTGGGACAATTACTGGAAAAACACATGATTGCCTACTTTCAAAGAACAAGTGTAAAAATTTAATATTGCGTATATACATATATACAAAGTGTTATTCACATACTAACGCTAAGCGGTTGCTAAAGCCCGATTCACACGGTGCGTTTTGCCACTGCGATTTTGACGCAAAAAGCAAGACGCAGGGTGTCGCACACGAAACGCGGCGTCTGACCAAACGTTGCGTCTCGCAAACTATTTTGCTGCGTCTTTATTGTTTTAAAAATATGACAAACAGCTTTGTGAATACCTATTGTTGAAACCAACGCGCTCGTAGCATCAATGCACTGAAGCGCAGGCCGACTCCACAAATGAAGGTATACCCTCAAATGTGGGGAGGACTGCCCCCTCGTTTGGGGCAACCTAAAAAATGACCCGGAGACGCCCTGCAACCACCTTTTGAGGTAAAATTTTGTTCCTAAGGTTATTTTGAGGTGCTGAACTCGAATCTGGGGCTCATTTTTGTCACTGCGGACCCAGTTCACCCCCACGGGCTACAGTACCAACTTGGGGTCATTTTTTCAAAAATCTAAATTTTTATGTGTAAGTGTTATATTGGCCCCTGAACACCGGAAGGAGTTATTTTGGCGAAGGACCCTCTCTGAGTGAAGGACCCTCTATTCTAAACAGAGGACTCTCTTTTCTAGGCACAGGACCCTTCATTTTAAGCAGTGGACCCTCCATTCTCAGCAAAAGATACTTCATCCTTGTCACACAACCCCTTACTGTAGCCGCTATAGTAAAGTCCAACACGGTGCGAGGCAAAAATGGACCTAAAGTTTGTGTTGCGCGGATCATACTACACCTAACACTACCAAAATCTCAGTTTCAAAAATTTCACGCCTTAGGACCTCATAGAGGGGATACCCTGAGGGGGTCACAGCCCACAGGGGGGCCCAGGAGGGCTAGGCAAAAATGAACCTCAGATTTGTGTTCAGGGGGTCAAATTACCCCGAGAAACAGCAAAATCTCAATTTCTAAATTTTGACCCCTTTGGCCCCCTGAAACATGGTACCCTGTGGAAGGGGGATTAGCGGAGTCCACGAGGGCTATAGGCAAAAATGGACCCCGGATTCGTGAATAGGGAAGTTGCACTCTGCACTACACTATATAAATCTACACAAGGGTCCCCCTTTGGTTTTAAAGGCCCGGCTGGTTTCTAATTGACCAAATTTAGCTTAAAAATAAAAAAATTATTAGAAATTTATTCGCTTAGAAATAACAGTTTTTGTAAGTTTACGATTGGTAATGTCTTAAATTTTCGTAAAATGTCCAGATTTGCTGGCTTCTGGAGTTTGGACCCTCGCCGGCCGGTTTTTTAGAGCTCCAACTTTAGTTTCGATACCGCTCTGGTAAACAAATTTCATTGTGCAAAGTTTTCTAGTTAACGTCAGTGTTACTAATGAATCGTAACTGATCTTTTACGAAACCGGGCCCAGGCCGGTAGGCCGGCCGAACTTTTTTGTCGCCGGCGGCTTACGCGGCCGGTCAGAAAGATTAGTTATTCAAGGTTAATGAACGGCCCCTGAACACGAATACGAGATTTATTTTGGACGTGAATTTCCTGTACCCTCCATAGAGTGCCTACAGTATAGGCCTGCCTACAATAGGAAGGCCTGTGTTTACGATAGAGAGTCCTTTGTCTCAAATGAAGGGTCCTACACCTAGGTCGGCATTCGGCAACCCGTTGAAGCCCTGTGATTGATATTGACGTTTGGTGCTGAGACAAATGTCAAAAAATAAAATATCAATCTTAATAGGTTTGTATGCATAATAATATTAATAACATAAGAGCTAAATTTCTATATATGATTCGTGTTTGTACAATAAAACACCTTTGAACAATGCGGCGACTTAAAATACATCTGTTCTAGTACTGCTGATTGGTATTGTAATGTTTTATAACAAGTTCACTACATGAGGGAACCTGCTACCAAATATTAAAATACTATTAAAATACTATTAAAATTAATATTATGAGTCCGAGAAAATTACTATTTATATTAATATTAAATTGAAAATATTTCGGGAACTTTATTTATATTAATATTAAATTGAAAAGAATTCAGGAATCATATTTATGTTAATATTAAATTAAAAATAAATTGAAAAGGATATTTATATTAATATTAAATTAAAAATATTTCAGGGTGCCTATTTATATTAAAAGTTTATTAAAAATGAAATCCCAATATTAAAATAACGGTACTTTAGACTGCCTTAACTGTTTTGGATGTTCAATACATCATTCGAAAGCCCATAAATTAGGCTTTTTAATGATTTACATTTTCAAAAGGTGCACTTCATTGCCGTTTAAAAACACGACCTAAACTGTTTTATAATGCTATGTATCTTCTAAATTTTCCAACTTTTTTTGTAACAGAATGACTGTAATGTTCATCACTTACACGTAGTGCTCGTCACTTACAAATCATATAATATGTTCATTATATGTAGAGAAGACTGTGTGAAAAGTATGATACCTTGCTTAGTGGGCATATCCGCCAATCAAAAAGGGGTGGACATTGCACGCATGTAAAAACAACCTACTAGCACTTTTTTGGCCATCGGAGGTGGGGTGCCGGTTGTCTGAGGGGGGAGGGGCTGCCGACCCCTCCACCCACTCGAACCATTGTAGGTGAGCGGATAGAAAATGCAGTTGCTCACAGAGTCACAGTCAGTTTTCGACTCCACATAGGGTCACTGACTGTCATAAAAATTACATTACCAAAAATCGCCAGTAGGCCACAACGGGTTGCCGACCGGTAAGGGACCCTCTATTCTAGGCAGAAGACCCTCTATTCTACGCAGAGGACACTCTATTCTAGGCAGACGACCCTCTATTCTAGGTAGAAGACCCTCTATTCTAAGCAGAGGACCCTCTATTCTAGGTAGAGGACCCTCTATTTCTAGCAGAAAACCCTCTAAAGGCAGAGAACCTAGTGTTCGAAGCAGAAAATCATCCATTCTCGGTCAAAGACCCTCTAGTCTAGGCGGAAGACCCTCTATTCTAGGCGGAGAACCCTCTATTCTAGTCAAAGGACCCTCTATTCTAGTCAGAGGACTCTCCATTCTAGGCAGAGGACCGTCCATTATAGGCAAAAGATCGTCTATTTTCGGTAAAAAACCTGATATTTATGTTCAGGGACCCAAATTACCCACAAAAACCCCAAAATTTCAATTTCGAAAATTTGTTCCTTTAGAAGGGGGGGTACCCTGAGTGGGTCCTAGGGGGTCCAGGATGGTCCTTGGCAAAAACGAACCTTGGATTCGTGTCCATGGGCTCAAATTACCATTAAAAACATAAAAATCTCAATTTCGAAAATTTGACCCCTGAGGGTCCCCTAGGGAGGAGGGGTACCCTGAGCCGGCCGTATGGGGGTCCAGGCAGGTTCTAGGCAAAAATAAACCTTGAATAAATAAATAATTCGTGTTCAGGGGCCCAAATTACCCCTAAAAACACCAAAATCTCAATTTCGAAAATTTGACCCGTTAGGATCCCCTAGGTGGGGGGTACCCTGAGGGGATCATAGGGGTACCCAGGAAGCTCCTAGACAAAAATTGACTCCAGATTCGTGTTCAGGGCTCCAAATTACCCCTAAAAACACCAAAACCTCAAATTCGAAAATTTGACCCCCGAGGACCCCCTAGGGGGGGGGTACCCTAAGGGGGTCATAGGGGGGTCCAGGGGGTCCTGGGTAAAAATAACCCCAGATTCGTGTTCAGGGGCCCGAATTACCCCTAAAAACACCAAAATCTCAAATTCGAAAATTTGACCCCCGAGGACCCCCTAGGGGGGGTACCCTGAGGGGGTCATAGGGGGGTTCAGGGGCGTCATAGGTAAATAATAACCCCAGATTCGTGTTCAGGGGCCAAAATTACCCCTAGAGACAGTTTTTTGACCAAATCTTTGAAAACAAATTTTTCAAGTTCACAAGGGTCCCCCCTTGTGTTCCATCGTTTTCGGGGGTCACGTGACCCGGCCCCCCGTAGGGTCAGGGGGTCACCAAGGTTGGGGGCACAACTACTCATAAAGGGGGTCCCCCCACTAAAGTTTGGGACCAATCCCCCCAGTAACTCCAGAGAAAAACGAGTAACAAACTTTTGCTAACAGGAAAAAAAAACATCAACAAAAAAAATCGCCAGTAGGCCACAACGGGTTGCCGACCGGTAAGGGTCCCTCTATTCTAGGCAGAAGACCCTTTATTCTACGCAGAGGACACTCTATTCTAGGCAGAGGACCCTCCATTATAGGCAGAGGACCCTCTATTCTAAGCAGAGGACCCTCTATTCTAGGTAGAGGACCCTCTATTTCTAGCAGAAAACCCTCTAAAGGCAGAGAACCTAGTGTTCGAAGCAGAAAATCATCCATTCTCGGTCAAAGACCCTCTAGTCTAGGCGGAAGACCCTCTATTCTAGGCGGAGAACCCTCTATTCTAGTCAAAAGACCCTCTATTCTAGTCAGAGGACTCTCCATTCTAGGCAGAGGACCGTCCATTATAGGCAAAAGATCGTCTATTTTCGGTAAAAAACCTGATATTTATGTTCAGGGACCCAAATTACCCACAAAAACCCCAAAATTTCAATTTCGAAAATTTGTTCCTTTAGAAGGGGGGGTACCCTGAGTGGGTCCTAGGGGGTCCAGGATGGTCCTTGGCAAAAACGAACCTTGGATTCGTGTCCATGGGCTCAAATTACCATTAAAAACATAAAAATCTCAATTTCGAAAATTTGACCCCTGAGGGTCCCCTAGGGAGGAGGGGTACCCTGAGCCGGCCGTATGGGAGTCCAGGCGGGTTCTAGGCAAAAATAAACCTTGAATAAATAAATAATTCGTGTTCAGGGGCCCAAATTACCCCTAAAAACACCAAAATCTCAATTTCGAAAATTTGACCCGTTAGGATCCCCTAGGAGGGGGGTACCCTGAGGGGATCATAGGGGTACCCAGGAAGCTCCTAGACAAAAATTGACTCCAGATTCGTGTTCAGGGCTCCAAATTACCCCTAAAAACACCAAAACCTCAAATTCGAAAATTTGACCCCAGAGGACCCCCTAGGGGGGGGTACCCTAAGGGGGTCATAGGGGGGTCCAGGGGGTCCTGGGTAAAAATAACCCCAGATTCGTGTTCAGGGGCCCAAATTACCCCTAAAAACACCAAAATCTCAAATTCGAAAATTTGACCCCCGAGGACCCCCTAGGGGGGGTACCCTGAGGGGGTCATAGGGGGGTCCAGGGGGGTCATAGGTAAAAAATAACCCCAGATTCGTGTTCAGGGGCCAAAACTACCCCTAGAGACAGTTTTTTGACCAAATCTTTGAAAACAAATTTTTCAAGTTCACAAGGGTCCCCCCTTGTGTTCCATCGTTTTCGGGGGTCACGTGACCCGGCCCCCCGTAGGGTCAGGGGGTCACCAAGGTTGGGGGCACAACTACTCATAAAGGGGGTCCCCCCACTAAAGTTTGGGACCAATCCCCCCAGTAACTCCCTTTATTAGTAAGACCCAGTAAGACCCTTTATTCTACGCAGAGGACACTCTATTCTAGGCAGACGACCCTCTATTCAAGGTAGAGGACCCTCTATTCTAGGCAGAGGACCCTCTATTCTAGGTAGAGGACCCTCTATTTTTAGCAGAAAACCCTCTAAAGGCAGAAAACCTAACCTAGTGTTCTAGGCAGAAAATCATCCATTCTCGGAAAAGAACCCTGTAGTCTAAGCGGAAGACCCTCTATTCTAGGCGAAGAACCCTCTATTCTAGTCAAAGGACCCTCTATTCTAGTCAGAGGACTCTCTATTCTAAGCAGAGGACCCTCCATTCTAGGCAGAGGACCCTCCATTATAGGCAAAAGATTGTGAACACAACCTGATATTTATGTTCAGGGACCCAAATAAACCACATAAACTCCAAAATTTCAATTTCGAAAATTTGAACTTTTAGGAGGGGGTACCCTGCGTGGGTCCTAGAGGGTCCAGGGGGGTCATAGGTAAAAAATAACCCCAGATTCGTGTTCAGGGGCCAAATCTACCCATAGAGACAGTTTTTTGTCCAAATCCTTGAAAAAAATTTTTTCAAGTTCACAAGGGTCCCCCTTTGTGTTCCATCGTTTTCGGGGGTCACGTGACCCGGCCCCCCGTGGGGTCAGGGGGTCACCAAGGTTGGGGGCACAACTACTCATAAAGGGGGTCCCCCCACCAAAGTTTAGGACCAATCCCCCAGTAACTCCAGAGAAAAACGAGTAACAAACTTTTGCTAACAGGAAAAAAAAACATCAACAAAAAAAATCGCCAGTAGGCCACAACGGGTTGCCGACCGGTAAGGGTCCCTCTATTCTAGGCAAAAGACCCTTTATTCTACGCAGAGGACACTCTATTCTAGGCAGACGACCCTCTATTCAAGGTAGAGGACTCTCTATTCTAGGCAGAGGACCCTCTATTCTAGGTAGAGGACCCTCTATTTTTAGCAGAAAACCCTCTAAAGGCAGAAAACCTAACCTAGTGTTCTAGGCAGAAAATCATCCATTCTCGGAAAAGAACCCTGTAGTCTAAGCGGAAGACCCTCTATTCTAGGCGAAGAACCCTCTATTCTAGTCAGAGGACCCTCTATTCTAGTCAGAGGACTCTCTATTCTAAGCAGAAGACCCTCCATTCTAGGCAGAGGACCCTCCATTATAGGCAAAAGATTGTGAACACAACCTGATATTTATGTTCAGGGACCCAAATAAACCACATAAACTCCAAAATTTCAATTTCGAAAATTTGAACTTTTAGGAGGGGTACCCTGCGTAGGTCCTAGGGGGTCCAGGAGGGTCCTAGGCAAAAATAAACCTTGGATTCGTGTTCAAGGGCTCAAATTACCCCTGAAAACACCAAAATCTCAATTTCAAAAATTTGATCTCTGAGGACCCCCTAGGGGGCTACCCTGAGTGGGCCGTAGCAGGGTTCAGGGGGGTCCTAGGCAAAAATATACCTTGAATTCCTGTTCAGGGGCTCAAATTACCCCTAAAAACACCAAAATCTCAATTTCGAAAATTTGACCCCTGAGGGTCCCCTAGGGAGGAAGGGTGCCCTGAGCCGGCCGTATGGGGGTCCAGGGAGGTTCTAGGCAAAAATAAACCTTGAATTCGTGTTCAGGGGCCCAAATTACCCCTAAAAACACCAAAATCTCAATTTCGAAAATTTGACCCGTTAGGATTCCCTAGGAGGGGGGTACGCTGAGGGGATTATAGGGGTACCCAGGAAGCTCCTAGACAAAAATTGACTCCAGATTCGTGTTCAGGGCTCCAAATTACCCCTAAAAACACCAAAATCTCAAATTCGAAAATTTGACCCCCGAGGACCCCCTAGGGGGGGGGGTAACCTAAGGGGGTCATAGGGGGGTCCAGGGGGGTCCTGGGTAAAAATAACCCCAGATTTGTGTTCAGGGGCCGAAATTACCCCTAAAAACACCAAAATCTCAAATTCGAAAATTTGACCCCCGAGGACCCCCTAGGGGGGGTACCCTGAGGGGGTCATAGGGGGGTCCAGGGGGGTCATAGGTAAAAAATAACCCCAGATTCGTGTTCAGGGGCCAAAATTACCCATAGAGACAGTTTTTTGTCCAAATCCTTGAAAAAAAATTTTTCAAGTTCACGAGGGTCCCCCCTTGTGTTCCATCGTTTTCGGGGGTCACGTGACCCGGCCTCCCGTGGGGTCAGGGGGTCACCAAGGTTGGGGGCACAACTACTCATAAAAGGGGTCCCCTCACCAAAGTTTGGGACCAATCCCCCAGTAACTCCAGAGAAAAACGAGTAACAAACTTTTGCTAACAGGAAAAAAAAACATCAACAAAAAAATCGCCAGTAGGCCACAACGGGTTGCCGACCGGTAAGGTCCCTCTATTCTAGGCAGAAGACTCTTTATTCTACGCAGAGGACACTCTATTCTAGGCAGACGACCCTCTATTCAAGGTAGAGGACCCTCTATTCTAGGCAGAGGACCCTCTATTCTAGGTAGAGGACCCTCTATTTTTAGCAGAAAACCCTCTAAAGGCAGAAAACCTAACCTAGTGTTCTAGGCAGAAAATCATCCATTCTCGGAAAAGAACCCTGTAGTCTAAGCGGAAGACCCTCTATTCTAGGCGAAGAACCCTCTATTCTAGTCAGAGGACCCTCTATTCTAGTCAGAGGACTCTCTATTCTAAGCAGAGGACCCTCCATTCTAGGCAGAGGACCCTCCATTATAGGCAAAAGATTGTGAACACAACCTGATATTTATGTTCAGGGACCCAAATAAACCACATAAACTCCAAAATTTCAATTTCGAAAATTTGAACTTTTAGGAGGGGGTACCCTGCGTGGGTCCTAGGGGGTCCAGGAGGGTCCTAGGCAAAAACGAACCTTGGATTCGTGCTCAGGGGCTCAAATTACCCCTGAAAACACCAAAATCTCAATTTCAAAAATTTGACGCCTGAGGACCCCGAGAGGGGGTATACTGAGGGCCGCGTAGGGGAATCCAGCGAGGTCCTAGGCAAAAATAAACCTTGGATTCGTGTTCAAGGGCTCAAATTACCCTTAAAAACACCAAAATCTCAATTTAGAAAATTTGACCTCTGAGGACCCCCTAGGGGGCTACCCTGAGTGGGCCGTAGCAGGGTTCAGGGGGGTCCTAGGCAAAAATATACCTTGAATTCCTGTTCAGGGGCTCAAATTACTCCTAAAAACACCAGAATCTCAATTTCGAAAATTTGACCCCTGAAGGCCCCCTAAGGGGGCGTATAGTGAGGGCCCCGTAGGGGGATCCAGCAAGGTCCTAGGCAAAAACAAACCTTGAATTCGTGTTCAGGGGCTCAAATTACCCCTAAAAACACCAAAATCTCAATTTCGAAAATTTGACCCCTGAGGGCCCCTAGAGGGGGTACCCTGGGGGGGGGTCATAGAGGGTCCAGGGGGGTCCTGGGTAAAAAATAACCCCAGACTCGTGTTCAGGGGCCCAAACTACCCATAAAAACACCAAAATCTCAATTTCAAAAATTTGACCCCTGAGGGCCCCCTAGGAGGGGTACCCTGGGGGGGGTCATAGGGTGGTCCAGGGGGGTCCTGGGTAAAAAACCCCCAAATTCGTGTTCAGGGGCGCAAACTACCCCCACAGACAAATCTTTGTCCAAATCCCTGACAAAAAATTTTTCAAGTTCACAAGGGTCCCCCCTTGTGTTTCACCTTTTTGGGGGGTCACGTGACCCCGCCCCCCGTGGGGTCAGGGGCTCACCAAGGTTGGGGGCACAACTACACATAGGGGGGGTCCCCCCACCAAAGTTTGGGACCAATCCCCCCAGTAACTCCAGAGAAAAACGAGTAACAAACTTTTGCTAACAGGAAAAAAAAACAACAACATCATCATCATCAACACCAAAAAAAACAGGAATATGAATACAATGGGTTGCCCCTTTGCTTCGCTGGGGGTCGGCAACCCAAAAATTACCCCTAAAAACACCAAAATCTCAAATTCGAAAATTTGACCCCCAAATACCCCCTAGGGGGGTACCCTAAGGGGTTTCATAGGGGGGTCCAGGGGGGTCCTAGGTAAAAAATAACTCCAGATTCGTGTTCAGGGGCCAAAACTACCCCTAGAGACAGTTTTTTGTCCAAATCCTTGAAAAAAATTTTTCAAGTTCACAAGGGTCCCCCCTTGTGTTCCATCGTTTTCGGGGGTCACGTGACCCGGCCCCCCGTGGGGTCAGGGGGTCGCCAAGGTGGGGGGCACAACTACTCATAAAGGGGGTCCCCCCACCAAAGTTTGGGACCAATCCCCCCAGTAGCTCCAGAGAAAAACGAGTAACAAACTTTTGCTAACAGGAAAAAAAACATCAACAAAAAAACAGGAATATGAATACAATGGGTTGCACCCCTGCTTCGCTGGGGGTCGGCAACCCAAAAAGTGCAATTTCTGAGCTTTTGATTTGTGTATATATTGAAAGTTCGGAACTGTTGCGACTTGTGCATAACCATAACCATAATTCCAAGCGGAAATTATTAGTGACCGGAATGCGCAAAGCCAAGTTGTGCAAAACAACAGTCTGAAAGTGTTATCCAAAATTAATGGATCTAGCGGATTTGGCAGACTTAGAATTCAGTAGATTTAGCAGATTTAGTAAAATCCTTATCCGAAATTGTTGGGATTTATTGGATTTAGCGGATTTAGGCGTGCGCTAAATTCGGTAAATCGGCTAAATCCTGAAATTTTGGATAACAGATTTAGCATTGCTAAAAACGCTAAATCAAATCCGCTAAATCCAATAAATCCCAACAATTTTGGATAAGGGGTATGTGTCGACCATAGTGCTGCATCATCTTACATTTGGGTCTGCATTTGCAAAAACAACATAATAGTCCATTTTTACATGTGTGAAGTTGATTAAGAATTTAAAAAAAATTGCTGGTAGAAAAAAATAAATTCTAATTATGTCAAAATACGGGAGTCGATCCGTGGCTTGCCACATGAGAAGCACAATTCATACCGATCGACTAGCAGGACTAGAAAATTTCAACCTACTAGAGCTTTATAAAGTGTTTGTATTTTTAAGAGTGTTACAAATAATGTAAATGGAATATTTTTCAAGCAAAAAATTGTTGAGAAACACAAGTAGTACGATAGAATTAATAGTATTACATAAACTCGCATCAGTTTACGCTAGGAAGCCTGCAAACGTGTGATTGGATAATCTTGCAATAACGTGCAAGATGTCACTAATTTTGATTGGCCGATTTGCTTAGGGACAGGGACAAAGTTGAGCAGGTTTCAAGTTTGCGAAGGGAAACAGGGACAGTCCTTATCGCTACTTCAAAACAGTCACAAAGCTACATGAGTGCAAGTACACACATTATATCATAGCAGCACAAGGACAGTATTATTAGAACACTTCCCAAGCCCAAATCAATCATTAGTGAGGCCAATGACGAACCATAAGACCTTACTGAACACGAAGACTGTCCCTAATCGCGAGCATACACCAGCCTCAACACAAATTGTGTTTTAGAACGCGACAATATAGTTATTACAATTTTTTAAATTAGTGTAGGACGTATTTTTAAAAAATAAAAGCATAAAAAATTTCAACAATTACACGGCTAAAAAGCGCAAGTTCTGAGCTTTCGAATGACGTATTACACATGCAGAACGGTAAAACTAGTCAAAAGTTATAAACATAAACTCGTAAGCAACACAGTCTTAATAGCCGAGGTTAATTGGGAGTGGGTTAAACACAGCCATCCTGCCGGCTTCGGCCCCAGCCCCAGCCCCAGCCACCCTTGGGTAAAACCCAGCCACCCCACCAGCCACCCCAAATAATCCTGATTAAAAAGATATATATAAATGCGCAATTTACTGGTGAATCACAGGAAAAACTATAATTAGATGATTTGTAGAAAATTCGTAGAATAGATGATAGAAAAAGTAGCAAATTGCATAAAAAAAACTGTCTAAATTCGAATATGTATTCGAAATATATTTTCAAAGAGTCAAAAAATATTAAATTATTAAATCGAAAAGATGTCCATCAAATTTATGTAGTTTTGGAAGTGTCTGCTTTATTTTGAAACCTTCAAACGGAAAGGCCTGAAAATATTTAATATATACTTTTTTAAAGAAGCATAAACGTTTGAAAAACACCAACAAAAGCAGGAAAAATAAACATTTAAAAAAATAAAAAGAGCAGGAAAAGCTAAAAGTCTGCAGTGGATTCTTCAATCTTCACTTTCTCGCTTCAAATTATTTGATTGTTTTTTTTTCAAGCTTAAAAGTCTTGTTGTTAAAAGAGCCGTTTTGATTTATTTCTTTCAGCTGTACTATTTTTTATTTTTTTTTGTCTCGACTCGACTGTTTATTTCTACTTTCCCTCTCTGCTAATTTTCTGCTAATCTGCTTATTAATGGTTTTTTCTGTAATTCACCAATACACGGCCAATTTATGTCTATTTTATTGTGGTATATTTGGGGGTGGCTGGTGGGGTGGCTGTGTTTTACCCAAGGGTGGCTGGGGCTGGGGCTGTGGCCGGGGCTGGCAGGGTGGCTGGGTTTTACCCACTCCCGGTTAATTTAGGAATGCAATCGGACTTAATTAAGTCGGACTTAATTGAGTCGGACTTAATTAAGTCTACATTCCAAAAACACTGGACTTAGGTGGACTTAATTAAGTCCGCTGCAAATTTAAGTCCACTTAAGTCCGACTTAACTGGACTTAAACTTGCAGCGGACTTATTTAAGTCCACTTAAATCCGGTCTTTTTGGAATGCGTTTAAGTCCACTTAGTCCGCTGGTTTAAGTCCAGTTAAGTCAAGTCCAGTTAAGTCCATTTTAGAAAAAGGCCCTTGGCTAGTTAGTTTTGGTCAGCTAATCCTCAAACCTTTTTTACCAATCGTAGATCTTTGTATTTAGCGGCCAAATTTTACTCCTACTTCCATATAACAAAACCTCTGCTTAGTTGAACAATGTGAAATTTTGACTTTTTTTCATCGCAAAAGGAGTAATTTCTTTATGGCCACATTATGACAATAAATCGAAACCCCGACAGTCGGCTTTTTGTGCATCAAATACAGCGAATATTGTAGTTTATTTCTAGCATTCAACAATGGCAAGCGCACAGTTGCTGTGTTAATACTCTAGGGTGAGGTACTAAAAAATAGTGCGTCCTAGACCCTTAATCAACTGACTGTTGTGTTTACCATTTAATTGTTTGTCGAAGGGCGGTTTTGTCATCTCTCTACGACGCACGTAGCTTGAGCTACGGCCAAAAAAACTAGAGGGTGTCAAGAGTCCGGATGCCTAGACAGAGAAGGTTCTGGCATGAAAGGGTTAACCAGGGTAATGTGAATAGCAAATCTTGTTATATTTTTAGGCTAGATGCAATTTTATGGTAGTACTATCTTCAAATTGCTCATTTTTGAGCTTGTAGACCTAAAAATTAAAGACTCAGTTTCATTTGTATAACCCTTTCATGCCTGGAGGGACCATGCGGCACCAACGCTATGAGTAACATATCTGGGTCTATAAAACTTGGCCAGTTAATTGTGGTCAGCTAATCCTCAAACCTTTTTTTACCAATTGTAGATCTTTGTATTTAGCGGCCAAATTTTACTCCTACCGCCACACAACAAAAAGGTAGCTTTCACGTGAATTACACGAAGGTAACATTATGACTACAGTACGTTATGCAAATTAATCCAAGGACAAATATGCAAATTAACTCAGCCGAGACACACCCCGCAGTCAGTACAATCACTTCACACTTCACGTTGACCTACACACGCCGAGCAGCGGCGATTCCAACCATAGTCTCCTAGTTATGGGTGAATTGCTCACAGCCTATCTACAAGCCTGTCCGGGAACGCTCTCATCCCACCACCGGAAAACAGCCACGAAGACCTAGAAGTTGGAGCAAAACATGGCGGAAGAAGTTGATCAATCAGGGATGCAAAGGTTCGTAAGTGATAACCAACTGGCGTAAGTATCCTGCACTGACGCGCAAACTAATTAGTTGCTGTCAAACGCAACAGCAACATAAGCTGGCTCTTAAGCAGTTAAGGGGATCAAATCAGTCTAAACCTGAAAAAAGGTACCAGGCCAATCAGCGATAAAACTACAAGCCTGAAAAAAAATTTTCTGATATAAAATTCTAGCAGAATCAGTTGTAGCCATAAATATGATATTAAAAGCTGCACGACCTAAAAAATTGGTCAATAGCCCCAATAGAAGTGGTATTTTTGAAATAACTAGTAGCCTGAGAAGTCTGCTTGCTTAAGCTGTTACCACAATACTAACCTATTGCGCTTTTTCTATTTCATGGAACCCCCACAACGGGAAAGTAGCGATAACCAGGCAGCTCAGCCCGCCCAGCCGTCCACATCCGGGTCCGGAGCCAGCTCCCTAGCTCAACTGGATATCGGCACCATGATCCACGCCGCTGTGTTCAAGGCCTAAGCTTCCACGAAGGCGGCACCCAGGCTCCATCTACAGCCGCCATAGAAAAAAAGGATTGCAAAAAATGCACGCCCACAACGCGGGGCTGCTAGCCATGGCCGAGGAAGGCGTGAAGGAAATGTAACAAGCAGGATTTTTATGCAAACTTTTAGAGTGAATTTATGCTTTTGACACATACGAACTTTTACAAAGTTTAATCCTGCCGCCAACAAATTTCTGAACACACACAATTGTTTACCAACAGTTTTTAACAAACTTCTATGTGAAAGCAAAGTAAAAATTCATGCCTGTAATGCCTGTAATTTTGAACCTCCTGCTATATTAATACATCTCAATTTAAGGTTCTTTCTAAATTTTTTATATTCCTCATATATATTTGCCACATTTTATATATTTATATATTCCTCTGGCATTTTTCCTGCAAAATTGAAAAAGATATTTCAGATTTTTAGCTCTGCAAAAAGCAATTTTTTAAGACTAGTCTGCGTTATCATGCATCAACTTTCATGCATGCAAACACTCTGTAAAAAATAAAAAAATTTTAGTTAAAGGTTTGGCATTATATCTACTACTTTAATCACACAAACACACTCTAAACAACGGACTCTAAAAATTGTTGCGCATAAACAGAAACATAACATGTATGTACGATGGTGTCACTATCAAGTAGGGCCAAAACTATTTCTTTGATAAAATTAGAACTGTTAAGCATCTGATCCTAACTGCCGAAGTAACTACTAGAAAAAATTTTATCTTCAAATTAAACAGGCGTACTTAAGCTACCTATTAGGTTACTAGAAAAAAATAAAAAGGTCAATTCTTCTTGGATTAGGTACATACCTTAATTTAAATAAAACCTAAATAAGCTAAAATTCGATCGAGCCCAAAAGTAGGATAGTTTTAAATAGAGATTACCTATATTTTTTTACGTCTCGCCGTGCCCAGACAGCAAGGGGTTTTTACTGGAAGAAAGACAGCATCTTCATTGGAATGAATCAATTGGGATTCGAACCACCCATCTCTACGAGCGTTTACATCAAGAGTATTTACATGCAGCACTTGCAACAAGCTCTGAGCCAATCAGCTTCGAGCATCGTCACATGACCAGAGGGCTTCATTTTTTGAAGAATTGCTGTACTCAATTGTTATAGTTCAAGACTGAGCCTAAGCTTCAGCCTATGCCTCAGCTAAGCCCTGAGCCTAAGCCCAAGCCTGGGCCTAAACCTAAGCCTAGCCTCAGCAAAATAAAGTTTGTTGCAAATGCTGTATATAGACACAAGTCCCATCTCTGAATCTGCAGACCAGTGCTTTACTATTTAAGCTACTGGGCCAATGCTGAGCTTTCGTAATTCCCCTTAAGTACTCTAACAGGCCTATCTTACTCCACACTTACTTATGCAATGCCGCCTTAGAGAATGAAGGGGCTAGGTTCACACTCTAAACACGCAACATATTTAATATTCTATTTAATTTATAACTATCTGATTAGTTCTTGAACGCCTCGTCATGTCAAGACAGCAAGGGGGTTCTTTCAAGACAGCAAGAGGGTTTTTACCATGAGAAAGAAAGCATCTTCTTCGGAATGACCCAAGGGGGAGTCGAACCACCAATCCTTGGATTTGCAGACCAGTGCTGTACCAGTTGAGCTACTGGACCAATGCTGAGCTTTCGTAAAACCCTTTAAATACTCTAACGGGACTATCTTACACTTACTTATGCAATGCCGCTTTAGAGAATGAGGGGGCTAGGCTCTTACTTGCAACGTATGTATTACTTTAATCAATTTATTATTATATGATTAGTTCTTGAACGTTGTACTTTAATTTGTTAAAAAATTAAAAATACAAACCGGAACGATCAAAAAATTATTAGTGGAAAAAACGTCGCCGTCCCCCCTCCACGGATGGGCACTTTTCGGCAAAAACGACTAATCAAAGTAAGTCAAAACATTCAAAACTTGAAATAAAACATTTCAAATTTTCTATTCAAAGTTAACAAAGCCCTATGCTCAATATATAACCCTATACTTTAACCGTATTTTGATGCAGAACAATGCACACATGTAATTAGAAAACGAAAAGCGATATAAAGTCCCGCCGCCACTGAGGCGGCGGCAGGAAAAAGACGAGCCAAACCCGGTGGCTGTCGAAACCATGTTGAAGGCGATTGGCGAAAAAGCCATACATTGCCTTAAATTGATCCGCATTGCTGACAAACACGGGTGGCAGGCCGTGAATATATACGAAGGTGACGATGACCTCAGCGACAACGCAGAAGATTTCAAACGAATAAGGCAGGCGGTACAAGAAGCCGAGAAGCTGAAGAAGCAGTCGACAGCCCTCAAGCGTCCAGCTCAACCGCCTTCCAGCGAACCGTCCTCTGGCCCAGCGCCCCCAGCTTGGCAACCACCTATGGGGTACTCGATAGGTCCTCCCGGACCTCGGCCCTTTCGGAGCCGGGGACCCACCTGGGGCCCATATACCCAATCCTTTCAACCTTACCCCTCGTCGTCGATGCGCCAAACGGTGGGCCCCCGCCGCGAAGACCTGTGCTACAGCTGTTACGGCTACGGTCACTGGGCCCAGGCCTGTCCCAACCGCGCCACGGCCCCCGGAAGCAGGCAGAAAAAGGAAGATTAAAGAAGAGTTCAAACCAAACTGTGAGTACCCAATTGCAATAAAAAATGTGTGTTATGAGTGTCACAGTGAACTAGATAGGACCAGGGTGCAGGATAACCAAGTCAAAAGCGTGAAGGGGCAACTGAAATAGGGGTTAGCAAGTTAGTACTGAATACTATAGAGCATGGTTTTTATATCCCGTTTCAAAAAACAGCCACACCTGTGTGGTTGAAAAACAATAAATCAGCTCTAGTGCAGTACGAATTTGTACAACAGTCTGTCAAAGAGATGTTAAGGGATGGGTATATAGAAAGAGTGAAGGAAAGACCACTAGTAGTCAATCGTTTGTCCGCGAGCACGCAAGCAAGCGGAAAACTAAGACTGATCTGCGGTCTCAGACATGTGAACAAATGCATTGTCAAAATCAAAATTAAGGATTTCAAAGTTGCCAAAAACTTTTTCTCAAAAAACGGCTACATGGCTACTTTCGATATTAAAAACGGTTACTATCACATCAAAATCTGCGTCGAGCAGTTAAAATTCCTAGGATTCGCCTGGAAAATCGATGGCAAAATCGAGTTTTTTCAGCACAAGGTGCTACCATTTGGATTTTCGCTAAGTCCATATAACTTCACTAAAGTAGTCAAATCGCTCGTTAAATCCTGGCGTACTCAAGGAATACCATTAGTAGTGTACATAGATAATGGTCTGATACATGTGATGTATGTGCCGAACGCCATCTAATCGCTGAAAAGTATGAAGAAGTCGTGCGAAGTAGTCTAAACGAGATTTTTCCGATAAAAGAATTTTCCGAAAACGAGAAGTGTCCGTGGCAACCGCAACAGGTCATTCCGTGGCTTGGCTATATAATTGCTCTGAAACAATTTCATTTCGGAATTCCTGAAAAACGTCTGTCAAATGCACACCACAGGATTAATTAAAACAATTGTAAAACTGATGAAAATTTTTGCGCAAAATTGAATTTAGGCAAAAAATACTCTATGAAATGAAAACCTGCTGCCATCATTGAAAGGGCAACTTCTAAGCTACCAAATGCTGACTAAATTGTGTAAATCGGTTCAGGCTTTGAAAAGTTACAAAACTTTTTCTCAAGCTACCAGGAGCAGGCTGATTGAAGCGTTACAACACAAGTAAGGTTCAGTACAAACTTCGGGCTATATTTGCAAAAATTTTTAAATTATGAAGCTAGCTGAGGTTTTTTAGTGCGGTAAACTTATTTTTGATGCTTCCTAGCAGGTTTTTCCTCCAAATTAGGGCTCAGGCTTAAGGCCGATTCACACGCTGCGATTTTACTGCAATTTTGCCGCAGCGTTTTTGTCGCTGCGGCAAAACGCAGCTTGCCGCACGCAAAACGCAATGTCTGAACAGACGCAGAGATTTTAGTGCGGAATGCCAGCGTCTTGATTTTGCCGCAGCGTTTTAAACGCCAGACTGCTATTCCACCTGCGATTTCATTGCGTTTTGATGCTGCGGACGCGTTGGCATAAACAAAATTCGCGGACCAATTTGTTTTTTTTGAAACAGTAAAGACGCAGCAAACTGACCTGCGAGACGCACTAAGGCCGCAAAGCTTGTTCGGACGGTGCGTTTCGCTTGCGACACCCTGCGGCTTGCGTTTTGCGTCATAATCGCAGCGGCAAAAACGCACCGTGGCCCGAATTCACATACTAAGAGTTATTCACATACTAACGCTAAGCGTTTGCTAAGTGTTAGCGCTTAATTTGTACTACACTGTGATTCACAAAATAAACGCTTAAAAATTAGTGTTATACTAAACTTAGCGTTTAGCAACTGTTGTGCTTAGTTTTGGCTTTGGCTTGGAGTGCGCTCCCTGCTTGATGTGGATTCGGAATTCGTTATTTATTGGCATTTCCATTTGGTATTTATAAATCCGATTATAGATTTATTTAAATTACTATTTCTTATTAATAATATATATTTTTCTCGAACTATACATTTGTAAAAAATGTTTTCAGCAGGTGGATTCCTGAGAAATGCAAAATCAGCTCTACATGTTTCAGGGGGCATATCGTGAAAAATATAAATTTTCAAATAAAAGTTCTTGAAGAAAAATTACTTCGATTAAGATGCTCTACTCAAAAATGTAAAAAAACGAATTTGGACAACAAAGTGCATTTTTTATTTTTTGTGATTAAACGAGCAAAATGGATCGAATTGGTCGGAAAATGTCACTAATATATCCTAAATTGCATGCCCTTCCTTCCCATGGCGGCCAAGAACCTCCCCCACTCTCCCTACCCCTTCCCCACACCATCCACTAACTAAGCGCTTAGCGCTTAGGGAGCTCCCGAGGTAACTAAACTTAAGCGCTTAATTCTAAGCCAAACACTAAATTTTAAGTATGTGAATACAAAATTGAAACGCTAAGGTAAGCGTTAGTGTTTGCTAAGCGCTTAAATAAACACTAAGTATGTGAATAACACTTAGCGCTTATAAGCGCTAACACTTAGGCCCGTATTCACATACTAAGTGTAACGCTTAAACTTAGTGTTTACACTTAGTGTTAGCGCTTATAAGCGCTAAGTGTTATTCACATACTTAGTGTTTATTTAAGCGCTTAGCAAACACTAACGCTTAACTTAGCGTTTCAATTTTGTATTCACATACTTAAAATTTAGTGTTTGGCTTAGAATTAAGCGCTTAAGTTTAGGGACCTCGGGAGCTCCCTAAGCGCTAAGCGCTTAGTTAGTGGATGGTGTGGGGTAGGGGTGGGGAGAGTGGGGGAGGTTCTTGGCCGCCATGGGAAGGAAGGGCATGCAATTTAGGATATATTAGTAACATTTTCCGACCAATTCGATCCATTTTGCTCGTTTAATCGCCAAAAATAAAAAATGCACTTTGTTGTCCAAATTCGTTTTTTTACATTTTTGAGTAGAGCATCTTAATCGAAGTAATTTTTCTTCAAGAACTTCTATTTGAAAATTTATATTTTTCATGATATGCCCCCTCTGAAACATGCAGAGCTGATTTTGCATTTTTCAGGAATCCACCTGCTGAAAACATTTTTTACAAATGTATAGTTCGAGAAAAATATATATTATTAATAAGAAATAGTAATTTAAATAAATCTATAATCGGATTTATAAATACCAAATGGAAATGCGGATAAATAACGAATTCCGGATCCACATCAAGCAGGGAGCGCACTTCAAGCCAAAGCCAAAACTAAGCACAAAAGTTGCTAAACGCTAAGTTTAGTATAACACTAATTTTTAAGCGTTTATTTTGTGAATAACAGTTTAGTACAAATTAAGCGCTAACACTTAGCAAACGCTTAGCGTTAGTATGTGAATAACTCTTAGTATGTGAATACGGGCCTTAGTGTAAACACTAACTTTAAGCGTTAGTGTTAGTATGTGAATACGGGCCCGTGTGAATCGGCCTTTAAGGCCGATTCACACGATGCGATTTTGCCGCTGCGATTTTGACGCAAAACGCAAGACGCAGGATGTCGCACACAAAACGCAACGTCTGAACAAACGTTGCGTCTCGCAAATTATTTTGCTGCGTCTTTACTGTTTTAAAAATATGAGAAACAGTTTTGCTGATATTGTTGAAACCAACACGTCCGCAGCATCAAAACGCACTGAAATCGCAGGCCGAATTGCAGTCTGGCGTTTAAAACGCTGCGGAAAACTCAAGACGCATTCATTCCGCATTGAAATCGGTACGTCTGTTCAGACAGTGCGTTTTGCCGCAGCGGCGAAAACGCCGCGGCAAAAACGCAGTAAAATCGCAGCGTGTGAATCGGCCTTTAAGGCCGATTCACACGCTGCGATTTTACTGCGATTTTGCCGCAGCGGTTTTGTCGCTGCGGCAAAACGCAGCTTGCCGCACGCAAAACGCAATGTCTGGACAGACGCAGCGTTTTCAGTGCGGAATGCCTGCGTCTTGATTTTCCCGCAGCGTTTTAAACGCCAGACTGCTATTCGACCTGCGATTTCATTGCGTTTTGATGCTGCGGACGTGTTGGCATAAACAAATTTCGCGGACCAATTTGTCATTTTTTTGAAACAGTAAAGACGCAGCAAACTGACCTGCGAGACGCACTAAGGCCGCAAAGCTTGTTCAGACGGTGCGTTTCGCTTGCGACACCCTGCGGCTTGCGTTTTGCGTCAAAATCGCAGCGGCAAAAACGCACCGTGTGAATCGGCTATTAGGCTTAGTGCTTAGGCTTAAGGTAGCGCTCAGCAACAAAACTCATGTTCGGCGCTAAGCTCTTGCAATAAGTAGCAATACCACTTTAATTGTACATCAAAGAGACTTCAAAAAAACCTATTTACAATACAGTTCAGCACTTTAATGTGAATGTGTCAAATTTTATGACCATGTCGAATTTTCTATTCACACTAATTTTGTTTTTGATCTAGCTCAGCGAAACTTCAACCGATTTTGACAATCTTGGTATCGTTAAAAAGATCTTTCAAAAATCTAGACGTCAAATGTCTTCGATTTTCGATTCCGATTATTGATTTTTCAAAAAATCGATTTTTCCAAAATCAGTTGTGTTTGAGCGGCTACAAAAAGTGCTGAGAGCCAAAAATTTAAAATCGAAAAAATTCGACGTCTGCATTTATATTCTTTCTTTCATTGTGCAAAATTTCAACTCGATCCCAATTGGCAGCAGGGAGCTAGATCAAAAAAAAAGTAGTCGACTTCGCTGCGCAAAAATGTGAGGTTTGCCCACACGTTTCACTTTTTAAAAAATTAGACCTTTCCTAGGCCTGCATAGTTCCGTTGAAAAAGTTACCAAAAGCCATACTCAATTTTTTAGGAAATTAAATCAAAAATTTTACATTTTCGAAGATTTATCAGCTTTTTAGGTTTTTCATTTTTTATTTGCTATTTTCCCGGCTAAATAACTCAGCAAAGCTTTAACGTATTCTTATGTTTAATACATCATTTTAAAGCTAAGAAACCGCGTATTTCAGTGATATGAGTAATCAGTTTATATTAAAACAAAAATTTTTATGCTGCCGCTACAAAATCGTCCAAAAAATATTAAAAAAAAATTTTATCGCAATATGCACATCAAATGAAAGCTCTTTTCATTCTGAACAACTTTCTTTCAAGACATTATGGTCAAAAATGTCGGTGAAAAAAATTAAACGCCAAAGTCGGTTCCCCTGAGCGCCACCTTAAGGCCGATTCACACGCTGCGATTTTGCCGCTGCGACTTTGACGCGAAACGCAAGACGCAGGGTGTCGCACACAAAACGCAGCGTCTGAACAAACGTTGCGTCTCGCAAACTGTTTTGCTGCGTCTTTACTGTTTTAAAAATATGACAAATAGCTTTGCTAATATTGCTGAAACCACAACGTCCGCAGCATCAAAACGCACTGAAATCGCAAACCGAATTGCAGTCTGTTAGACTCAGAGCTCAGGCTTAGGCTTAGTGCTTAGGCTGAGGCCTAGTGCTGACGCTCGGACTCAGTTGTGGGTGCGCAAAAGATTAGTCTTAGTTTCCTGCATTAAATAAAAGGAAATTTGCTACTGTGAAATATCAAATAAAGCTGAACTTTGCCAAAACAGAACCAAAATTGCCCGTCAGCGTGAGCTTGGCTCTTAGCATTATGGAAGTTTTGAACTCGGGATTTGAGGCATTAGAATCTATTATAACGCCGTATTTATGCCGTGAAGGTGATATTTTTTGTGGGAAAAAATGTTTAATAGCCATCTGTTGCGCAAAAAATATAAAATTTTGAATTTTAAATTCAGTTTGAGTAAGTTTATTTTGCATATTTTGGGTTAAATGCAGTTGGGGGGGGGGAATAGTGGACCTATTTTTTGAGTAGAGCACCTTGGGGGAAGCATTTTTGCTTCAAGAACCCCTATTTCAATTTTTGGATTTTCTGAGATACGACCCCCCGAAATCTGAAGGGACGTTTTCGCAATTTTTTTCCGAAGCTCTTGTTTTTTCCGTTCTAATCGTGTCTGATTGGTGTCAGATTATTGTTTACAATTTTTTAGAATCAAAACAAAGGCTCTTTGACCGGGTTCCGGCCGAAAAATTGGCCAAATTCGCCAGAAACGTCCAAGTTTTCACCAAATTCAAACTTGGCCTTAATTTAGGCTTGGACTTAGGCTTAGGGCTTAGGCTTAGTATGGGGCTTAGGCTTAGTATCAGGCTTAGGCTTAGGTTCAGGCTTAGGCTTAGGCTCAGGCTTAGGCAATACAAAATCGAAATTTTCAGAAAAAATCCTGCCAGCTTAGCCTAGAGAATCCTGCCAACTAAGCCTAGACGATGCCTTAAAACATTATAACGCAC
>JASANF010014234.1:0-14259 GCA_030248245.1 Trissonchulus sp. WLG1_4
AAAAATCTAATGTTCACACGTCTTAGTGCATTCTATGCATGGAAATAGGTACACACAAGTAAAAGCGAAGCTAAAATCCTATGGGTAAAATAAGTAGAATTTTCACTCAGCGAAGGAACCTTGCCCCCTTTTGGGGCCTGCTTGTTTGTATGTTTTTAAGCACAAACAGTTAATTTATCTTGTTTAAACGCCCAAAAAACCAATAAAATATTATGTCAGTCAAGATTAGTCAGCAGATCAACTTACAGTGCCCCCCATGGGAGTGTCGGAGGAGCTTGGGGCGTATATATATACTTCCAGTAAGACTACAACAACCCACATAGACTACTTTACAACCCAGATAGACTACACTCCACGAGCTTCATTTTTCCAACCCACATGATAGAATACAACCCACATAGACTACTGACTACAACCCAGATAGACCACACAATTAACCAGATAGACTAATGTGGCTTGTCATTGTCCGTTCAAGGTCAGATTTGAGATTCTGGGACAAGCCCCTCTCAACTTTGACCCATCGGGGAAAGCCCCCTTCCTTGTTGATGAAAAAGTGCCCGGAAACTAAAAAAATCGCCTCAGATAGCTGTAAAATGTTTCAAAAATGAGCAGAAAGCGAAAAAACTGCTAAAAATCTCAGAATTTTGCAAAAAAATTGCCATTTTTAGGCAAAAGCGTTTTTGTCAGTTCAAGCCCCCAAAACGTCGGGACAAGCTCCCCTTGAAATTTCGAAAAATCCGGGACAAGACCCTCCCTCAAACCGAGACCCCATAGGCTATGTATGTATATATGGACTAAAGTAGCTAATTTCGGCTAAAGAGAACTGAGAGCTCGGAAAAGCTGTTACATCACTCTGCAGCTGGTATATATACATATATATGTACATTACGTTGAAAATATCATCAAAGCAAAAGAATTTAATGTAAAACTAAAGGACTTATATATATATACCTAAAATTTTTGACCCGAACTGACCGCACAACCCGCGGGTTGGAAAAATTCAACCCGACCCGACCAGACTGCGAACTCTAGTATATATATAGAAAGAAAATTACTACATTTGCTATAAACCATGTGCGCACCGCTCTCTCATTCCAGGCTCCTCTTGTTTGGCACCGCAATCAGAGTAACAGGAGTTAGGGAAATAACGAAAAAATTTAGACATTGATAATGTCGGCCCCTTGACAGCAATTTTTCACCTATCGAGTTATACACGAGCTTCCTTACATTACAATGATATTTAGAGGATTGTGAATACTTGCGCAATACTCATAACCCTCCTCTGAACCTAGACAAAGCCACTACGTGCTCAAAAAACATATACTGTGAGTCCACAAAGAAAACTGCTGCAGCATGCACAGAAACCAGCAGAAAGCAGTCATCCTTGGTTCGTCCTTGTTGAACAAGCATATACATACGTACATATATACACACGTACCTTACGCTTATTATATGCATACACTGATAAGCCACTGCCAAATAAGTATATATATATATATAATATAAATCATCAAAGTAGCGACAAGACACATGAGACAGACACAGCCATTGTATAATAAATATCGTAGACTTGACAACACATTCGGCAGAAATTATTATGTAATAATAACTACATACCAAGCACATTACCATGGGTTTAAACAAAAACTATGCACACGAAAAACGCCCGAAAATTCTTATATGCAATGGGCAAACACACGCACACACACGCAACGGTTCAGTCAAAACTGGAAATGTCACATTTTTGAACTTTTTTTCAGAAACACTGGCCGGGTATGTAAAGAATTTTTGTCAAGTCTTCACAAACCACTACGCACTTATTCGACGCGCGATTAATTGATATACATATATAATATACGTACCATTTTATATGTACATTTGTAATGTTCTACACAAAACTTTGCTAAAAAACCGCAAACTTTTACAAAAGTGTCCGAAGACTGAAGAGCAGCAACATGTGCAAAGAACCAAAAAACACACAAGCACAAACTAGCTAGTCAAGGATTCAGGAAGAAGCATGATTTTATAGTTTTACTTTTTTTACCATCCTCTCGAGTCTCGACTAAAGAATTGCTCGTAAACAAACAACACAAGTCTATCTCAGCCTGCGAATATCGAGCGGCTTACCTTACCTTACCTTAAACGTCAAAATCCATACATGGGCAAGGTCACATGAGTTAGCCTACACCAAATTTTCTCGTGCGTGGGTCCTTTAAGAGGTCCCCCTCCAGTGTACATGGTTAGTTCCGGGGAGTTTGCCCCTGCGAGATTTGTAATTTTGGAACAAGACACACCCTCAGGTTGAACCCATCGGGCAAGCCCCTCCTCCAAAAAAATGCTGAAAATTTTGACTTTTAGGTCCAATTTGGTCAATTGGAGACGTATCGAAAAGTAAAACAAAAAGGGCAACGTCAAATCAGACAGTGTATTACACAAGTAAATGCAGTATATATAATGTACACTCGTGTACTCATATATAGGCTTTGGTAAAAGATAATGACAAATAATAGCAACTCACAAAGTTGCAGGGGTCTGGGGGCGGCAGCCCCCAGAACAAAATTTGCAGAATGTTTGATTTTTAGGCCAAATTTTGTCGATTGGAGACGTATCAAAAATGTTTCGGGCCGGGCCTGGGTCATAAAAACGAAAGGGGGGACCCTACAAACTACAAATTTGTGTGAAATTTCAAAGGAAAAAAATTTTGGGAAACGGGAAATTCTCCCATTCCCCCCCCTGGCTACGCACTTGTCGTCAGCAATTTCAAGAAACGCAAAATCGCTCATTCAAGTATCAAATTGAATTCTGATGTATAAAACGCTGAGACAAAATCAAGACGCACTTGTTCCCGGTAAAACTGATATCAAGAGTACATAATAGCGTCTCACTCTATATAGAAGAGAGTGAGACACTCTCCAGCCTGCCCGTGTTTTAGCACAGGCAGATGTGATGGTCGTTTTCAGGTTATATGTTGACATTCTCTGCAACATGTGGCTGGCCAATCAGCGCGTAGATTCTTTGCGTAACACACTTTAGTATATAATCGCTGATGCGTTGATAAGCATTAAGATAGATATATATAAAAGCTTGGTAACTTATTATTTATTCATAGTCTGCTTCCAAAAACATTAAAAAAGTTTTGCAAACTGAAAAAATGCAAACATTTTTTATTGTTTTTGCAAGCAGACTACAAATGAATAATGAGTTATTAACCTTTTATCCCTATCCCGTTTTATGATTGGAGCACGTGCACAGGCGTCTGCCAATCAGGAGAATAGGAGGTCGCTTCTGATTGGCCAGCCACATGTTGCACAGAATGTCAACATGTAGCCTGAACGACCAGCGCATCTGCCTGTGCTAGAACACAGACAAGCTGAAGAGTGTCTCACTCTTCTTCTATATAGATTGAGACGCTATGTACTCTTGCTGATATCGAATGTTGACTATTCCCCATTCTGGTCAGTAAATAGCGACCCCATTCTGGTCAGTAAATAGTGATAACATTCGGTTCAATAGAGAATAGAATAGCTGTTTTTTTCGTAATAGCGAAATTTTTTTCGAATATATAAAATATACTGCTGCTGTCAAAGAACTTTACCGTTGCTGTTTACTTACGGAGTCAGTCAATACGTCCCGCTGCCAGCGTGGGTCTTACTTGCGGACCGTCAAGGCCCGCTGCCAGCGTGGGTCTTACTTACAGACGGAATCAGATCAGTCACTTCAGTAACTTTGCATCATTTCGGTCACTTATTCTGCGTGGGTCACTTACTCAGTTTTCCTTTGCCCACCCTCGTCCCCTGCGTGGGTCCCTTACCTAGACGTTTGCGTGGGTGCGTGGGTCCAGCCTACACCAGTGTAGGCTGGGTGTAGGGGCGTTGCCCATGGCGTGTCAAAATCTATATATATATATATATATATATATATATATATATATATATATATATATATATAAGTAAGCATCGGCCGAGCCTCCGGCTCGGCTCCGGTTCCGGCCGATTCCCCCTCCGGCTCCGGCTCCGGCTCCGGCCGAGCCATCAAAATTAGCCGGATGTGAACCGGAGGTACTCGAGCGACCCACTCATGCAGATTAGAAGAGCGGAAGGTTCCCCTTCGCCCGACCGAAAAAATTCTATACTCTCCAATTGACAAATTTGACCTCTAAAATCAAAATTTAACTTTTTCCTGGGCCCGCCCCCAACCCCTCCCACTGTGTTGGTTCTTTCCTTGTTATTATCTTTTATCAAGCCTGTGCATGTCTACAAGTATATAGTTATGCTAATCTAAATTAGAGCGACCATAGGGCGAGCCATGCGCACCCCTTCAATCTAGTTAAGGGTCCCCCCCGTAGATTTAGTAATTGCTACAAAATAGAAATTGAAAAAAGCTGCGAAAAGTCTAATTTATTTAACAGAAATGAAAAACCCACTAGCACACTGCATAGTATAATTTTTGGCATTATTAAGTTGTAAGAATAATAAGATGAGAAGAAGATGATGATAGATTTTTATTCATTAGAAATATATATCTTCGATCTGCTCGGCGGTTTAGGCAATAACCGGCTCGGCTCCGGCCGGGCCTCGTTCGTTCGCTAATATATATATATATATATATATATTAGCGAACGGACGGAGGCAGAATTTTTGCTCCGGCCGGAGCCGGAGCCGGGGGTAAGTTAATTTGCCGGAGCCGGAGCCGGAGCTAGGTCGAAATTGATACCCTTATGATGAAAAATTTTCTAATGTTTAATAAAAATCTATCATCCATCTTCTTCTCGATCTTACGATATCTTTACAACAACTTTATCATAATGGCCAAAAATTGTATACATGTATGCAGTGGCAGTGGCGTAGCCAGGAAAAAATTTCGGGGGGATGACTTTTCATTTCTGAAACATGTTAAAATGCACTTAAGGTGGTAGTTACGTTTTCGCAGCTTTTTTCAATGTTCTATTTTGTAGCAATTACTAAATCAATTTACCTTGTACAAAGGGGGGACCCTTGTTGACGATTTCTTCAAGTTCGACCAAAGGGGGGGTCGCGACTCCCACTGGCTACGCCGCTGAGTATGGGTCGCTCATAGAATTTAGATTCAGCATAAGGTATATACTTGTAGACATGCACAGGCTTTGATGAAAGATAATAACAAGGAACAGTAACCAACACAGTGGGAGGGGTCTGGGGGCGGCAGCCCCCAGGAAAAAAGTTCGAGAATTTTTTGATTTTTAGAGGTCAAATTTGGTCAATTGGAGACGTATCAGAAATTTTTTTTCGGTCGGGCGATAAAACCAAAGGGGGGAACCTTGCCACTCTTACTGCAATCTAGATGAGTATGGGTCGCTCAGAGAATTTACCTCCGGTTCAGCATCCGGCTAATTTTTGAATGGCTCCGGCCGGAGCCGGAGCCGGAGCCGGAGGGGCCAAATCCGGCCGGAGCCGGAGCCGGAGCCGGAGGCTCCGGCCGATCGCTACATATATATATATATATATAAGAGAACACAATATATATATACACACACAATATATATATATATATATATATATAGATTTTGACACGCATGGGCAACGCCTACACCCAGCCTACACTGGTGTAGGCTGGACCCACGCACCCACGCAAACGTTAGTAAGGGACCCACGCAGGGGACGAGGGTGGGCAAAGCGCAATAACTGAGTAAGTGACCCACGCAGAATAAGTGACCGAAATGATGCAAAGTTACTGAAGTGACTGATCTGATTCCGTATATAAGTAAGACCCACGCTGGCAGCGGGCCCGTATTGACTGAGTCCGCAAGTAAGACCCACGCTGGCAGCGGGAACGTATTGACTGACTCCGTAAGTAAACAGCAACGGTAAAGTTCTTTGACAGCAGCAGTATATATATATTCGAAAAAAATTTCGCTATTACGAAAAAAACAGCTATTCTATTCTCTATTGAACCGAATGTTATCACTATTTACTGACCAGAATGGGGTCACTATTTACTGACCAGAATGGGGAATAGTCAACATTCGATATCAGCAAGAGTACATAGCGTCTCAATCTATATAGAAGAAGAGTGAGACACTCTTCAGCTTGTCTGTGTTCTAGCACAGGCAGATGCGCTGGTCGTTCAGGCTACATGTTGACATTCTGTGCAACATGTGGCTGGCCAATCAGAAGCGACCTCCTATTCTCTGATTGGCAGACGCCTGTGCACGTGCTCCAATCATAAAACGGGATAGGGATAAAAGGTTAATAACTCATTATTCATTTGTAGTCTGCTTGCAAAAACATTAAAAAAGGTTTGCATTTTTGCAGTTTGCAAACCTTTTTTAATGTTTTTGCAAGCAGACTATGAATAAATAATAAGTTACCAAGCTTTTATATATATCTATCTTAATGCTTATCAACGCATCAGCGATTATATACTAAAGTGTGTTACGCAAAGAATCTACGCGCTGATTGGCCAGCCACATGTTGCAGAGAATGTCAACATATAACCTGAAAACGACCATCACATCTGCCTGTGCTAAAACACGGGCAGGCTGGAGAGTGTCTCACTCTCTTCTATATAGAGTGAGACGCTATTATGTACTCTTGATATCAGTTTTACCGGGAACAAGTGCGTCTTGATTTTGTCTCAGCGTTTTATACATCAGAATTCAATTTGATACTTGAATGAGCGATTTTGCGTTTCTTGAAATTGCTGACGACAAGTGCGTAGCCAGGGGGGGGAATGGGAGAATTTCCCGTTTCCCAAAATTTTTTTCCTTTGAAATTTCACACAAATTTGTAGTTTGTAGGGTCCCCCCTTTCGTTTTTATGACCCAGGCCCGGCCCGAAACATTTTTGATACGTCTCCAATCGACAAAATTTGGCCTAAAAATCAAACATTCTGCAAATTTTGTTCTGGGGGCTGCCGCCCCCAGACCCCTGCAACTTTGTGAGTTGCTATTATTTGTCATTATCTTTTACCAAAGCCTATATATGAGTACACGAGTGTACATTATATATACTGCATTTACTTGTGTAATACACTGTCTGATTTGACGTTGCCCTTTTTGTTTTACTTTTCGATACGTCTCCAATTGACCAAATTGGACCTAAAAGTCAAAATTTTCAGCATTTTTTTGGAGGAGGGGCTTGCCCGATGGGTTCAACCTGAGGGTGTGTCTTGTTCCAAAATTACAAATCTCGCAGGGGCAAACTCCCCGGAACTAACCATGTACACTGGAGGGGGACCTCTTAAAGGACCCACGCACGAGAAAATTTGGTGTAGGCTAACTCATGTGACCTTGCCCATGTATGGATTTTGACGTTTAAGGTAAGGTAAGGTAAGCCGCTCGATATTCGCAGGCTGAGATAGACTTGTGTTGTTTGTTTACGAGCAATTCTTTAGTCGAGACTCGAGAGGATGGTAAAAAAAGTAAAACTATAAAATCATGCTTCTTCCTGAATCCTTGACTAGCTAGTTTGTGCTTGTGTGTTTTTTGGTTCTTTGCACATGTTGCTGCTCTTCAGTCTTCGGACACTTTTGTAAAAGTTTGCGGTTTTTTAGCAAAGTTTTGTGTAGAACATTACAAATGTACATATAAAATGGTACGTATATTATATATGTATATCAATTAATCGCGCGTCGAATAAGTGCGTAGTGGTTTGTGAAGACTTGACAAAAATTCTTTACATACCCGGCCAGTGTTTCTGAAAAAAAGTTCAAAAATGTGACATTTCCAGTTTTGACTGAACCGTTGCGTGTGTGTGCGTGTGTTTGCCCATTGCATATAAGAATTTTCGGGCGTTTTTCGTGTGCATAGTTTTTGTTTAAACCCATGGTAATGTGCTTGGTATGTAGTTATTATTACATAATAATTTCTGCCGAATGTGTTGTCAAGTCTACGATATTTATTATACAATGGCTGTGTCTGTCTCATGTGTCTTGTCGCTACTTTGATGATTTATATTATATATATATATACTTATTTGGCAGTGGCTTATCAGTGTATGCATATAATAAGCGTAAGGTACGTGTGTATATATGTACGTATGTATATGCTTGTTCAACAAGGACGAACCAAGGATGACTGCTTTCTGCTGGTTTCTGTGCATGCTGCAGCAGTTTTCTTTGTGGACTCACAGTATATGTTTTTTGAGCACGTAGTGGCTTTGTCTAGGTTCAGAGGAGGGTTATGAGTATTGCGCAAGTATTCACAATCCTCTAAATATCATTGTAATGTAAGGAAGCTCGTGTATAACTCGATAGGTGAAAAATTGCTGTCAAGGGGCCGACATTATCAATGTCTAAATTTTTTCGTTATTTCCCTAACTCCTGTTACTCTGATTGCGGTGCCAAACAAGAGGAGCCTGGAATGAGAGAGCGGTGCGCACATGGTTTATAGCAAATGTAGTAATTTTCTTTCTATATATATACTAGAGTTCGCAGTCTGGTCGGGTCGGGTTGAATTTTTCCAACCCGCGGGTTGTGCGGTCAGTTCGGGTCAAAAATTTTAGGTATATATATATAAGTCCTTTAGTTTTACATTAAATTCTTTTGCTTTGATGATATTTTCAACGTAATGTACATATATATGTATATATACCAGCTGCAGAGTGATGTAACAGCTTTTCCGAGCTCTCAGTTCTCTTTAGCCGAAATTAGCTACTTTAGTCCATATATACATACATAGCCTATGGGGTCTCGGTTTGAGGGAGGGTCTTGTCCCGGATTTTTCGAAATTTCAAGGGGAGCTTGTCCCGACGTTTTGGGGGCTTGAACTGACAAAAACGCTTTTGCCTAAAAATGGCAATTTTTTTGCAAAATTCTGAGATTTTTAGCAGTTTTTTCGCTTTCTGCTCATTTTTGAAACATTTTACAGCTATCTGAGGCGATTTTTTTAGTTTCCGGGCACTTTTTCATCAACAAGGAAGGGGGCTTTCCCCGATGGGTCAAAGTTGAGAGGGGCTTGTCCCAGAATCTCAAATCTGACCTTGAACGGACAATGACAAGCCACATTAGTCTATCTGGTTAATTGTGTGGTCTATCTGGGTTGTAGTCAGTAGTCTATGTGGGTTGTATTCTATCATGTGGGTTGGAAAAATGAAGCTCGTGGAGTGTAGTCTATCTGGGTTGTAAAGTAGTCTATGTGGGTTGTTGTAGTCTTACTGGAAGTATATATATACGCCCCAAGCTCCTCCGACACTCCATGGGGGGCACTGTAAGTTGATCTGCTGACTAATCTTGACTGACATAATATTTTATTGGTTTTTTGGGCGTTTAAACAAGATAAATTAACTGTTTGTGCTTAAAAACATACAAACAAGCAGGCCCCAAAAGGGGGCAAGGTTCCTTCGCTGAGTGAAAATTCTACTTATTTTACCCATAGGATTTTAGCTTCGCTTTTACTTGTGTGTACCTATTTCCATGCATAGAATGCACTAAGACGTGTGAACATTAGATTTTTACATTGTTGAAATCACACTATAAATTCAACAATTTTCTCGAAAAATCATGCCATAGTTGCTGGAACCGCACGTGATTACAGCACGCAGTCCCATATTTGACAAAGAAAACTCCTGTCAAAACAGTTTATGCTGACAAAAACTGCTAATTTTTTTGCAAAAAAGCATATGGGGGTCTAACCCTCAAAGTAGCATTACAACAACTTTTGGACTAGCGCTTTTGTCCACTCGACTACGCTACTTCGATGTCTATCGTTGTTTGGTTATGACTATGCAGAAAAAAATATGAAAACTGTCACCGTCTAGACTATCACGTGATTAGCATGTGTATCTAGTCGGAAAAATTAAAAATACGAGTTTTTAAATCACTGAATTTTAGCAATATGACAACTCAATACGTAGGCAAAAGCATTATATATGTCATCAGAAATTGAAGCCTTAAAAAAAGAGCACTCAATTTCCATACTGATTTTACGTGGTAATCATATGCGCCTATCACCATGTGGCTGCCATAATAACACTGCGCAGAGTTGATTTCAAAACAATAGTTCCTTCTCTAGAAGGAACAAAAATAAGCACTATATAGCATTAGACGAAACTACTTCAGCTCCAAAGAGACCTCAAAATGACCAAGTCCGATTTTTCAGTATTTTAGAATTCGACCAAGTAATATAATTGTCAATATTCGCATTCATGTGCATAATAAACGTCTTTTTGCACTATCATGCGTTTTTTGTAGTAGTTATATATGTACTAGGTTTTTCGACGTCAACCTATGGGTTTTTTACCTAATCGACAGTTTCGACATGCCCCCTCTCCTACGAAGGAAAGAGAGAGGGACCTGACATTGCGGGCATAGCTAGAGGAAGGATAGTCCGATAGTCATCTTATGTGCCGCAGCCGCTCGTGTGCCCGCTCTTGGACCCTGTACTGCGCTATGGCATAGATCGATATGGAGCAATGTGCGCCTTCGTGTTGATTGGCCTTGACTTGTATTACTGTGGAGCAATATGCAAAAAGCAAGGGGATCTCCTAGAAAAGCCACCCCAGGTTTCAGTCTACATCAGCTTGCTGACTGAGGTTTTAGAAAGCATACCTCTTCCTCATTTAGTCTGACTAAAATAAACTCATTGATGTTGGGTTAGCAATAGCCCCTTGCATTGTGTGGTTTTACAGCACCTACAAACAAACGACTGCGCATCGTTTTTTTTTAGCGTCGTCGATTAGGTCACAACTTCAGCGATGTCACCACTCTAAATAGAGCCGTGGTTGTGGAAATAATGCGAATTTCATGCTGATTAGTCGATAAACTAATGCGAAATGATTGTGGTGACAAATTTTGTTAACTTTGCAAATTCTGGTGGCCTTCTGTCATCTGTGAGACATTTTCGTCGTAAAGTCGAAACGTATGCAGATTTTTACTTCTGGTGTGAAATACACTATATACTTTACAGTTGTACCAAACTACGCAATCAGTGTATATGTATGTATGTATAACTGTGTATATACATATTTCACAGGGCTTGTGTAAAAACGTCTTCATGCTGACATACAAATTCAGACGGTTTCTTGCAGAAATGCAGAACTAATTCTGATGATTAAGTTTTGAAAGTTCCTTCTCTGACTTGGGCTGTGTCGTGTTTTGCTGTGGAATGCGAGCGAAGACGTCACTGTCGTTGAAAATGTTCCAATTGTCAAATAGATTTCGTACACCCTCTGTGTAGCTATTTTACACAAACAATGTACTATATATACATACCCTGTGGTGACCTATGGTGTGGGTCCAGGTAAAATGTACTTGTTATTTGACTATAACGGTTTATATAATGCATACATTCGTACGACATTATATATATAATATATACTAAATACATATTTATAAGTAAATATTATTTGATTTTTTATTATTTATTTGAGTTTATTTTTTATTTATTTGATTTGAGTAAATTAGTTTTTTTACTATTGTGTTGTAGATTTTAACTGACGCGAACTGAGATAGTCTTGTTTATGTATATATGTACGTATATAAGTTTTAAGTAACAGCACTACGCCAGACAGTTATTTCACTGCGAAGGCTAATGGTCATACATGGGCGTGGGGGGGGGGTTGGGCTTGGGGGGGTTTTCCCCCCCCCCCCCCCCCCCCCCCCGACGGCAAGCTGACCCCCCAGACAGGTGCTTCACAGCGAAAATGGGCAGAAAAGTTGCTCCGCACCCCCCCCCCCCCCGGTGCCTCACCACCCCCACCCCCCAGAATTCGCTAGCTGTCCACGTATATATACTAATGGAGGCACTTTATCCACACTTTGGATGAATTAAAAATCAGTTTTTTCATCACACCTTTACCGTCTTACTGTCCCCTGTTTAGCGACCTCAGAGCTCACGTAAGCAAGAAAACAGCTAGCAAAGTATATGTACAATATTACGTAATGCGTATTATTTAGCTATCGCAGAACTAAATTCCTTACTTAGCCCTGGAGCCACGCCGACCCATGAACACGGGACGCAACGACATCATGGACGGCGGCTGCAGCGGCTCGCTGCACATCGGAGCGGTCTAGCTCGGTTGCGCGATCCGGGTTGGTGGTACTCATAATGGCAGAATACAACTCATAATGGCAGAATACAGCAAAATTAAAAGGAGTCTGCCCAATAAACCGCGCATGAGAGGAAGACCGATGTAGAAAAGAAACACGTATCGTTCTGTTGTAAATTAGACTATTCAGCCCGCCGCCCACCAGGTAGTGCGCGCCGAACACTGAATTACATTTTATTTAATCCACTAATCCAGTAAAGGTAGCTCATTTGCAGTAAGTTCTATATAGTATAGTGATACACTGATACGTAATATCGTATACTGTTAGTCACTGAATCGTGGATGCATATGTATGTATCTGTTGGGTCGGTTTGGAATCGCGTGTTCAAGTGTTTATTTGATTCTTCTCGGAGCACCACGCGTGAAACAGTCTCCAGTTTCCACGTCAAAATAAATGGTTTGTTTTTCATCAAAAACAGTGCCACTTTGTTTGTAGTTTTTCTGGAACACTGGTGCTAATTCTCGTCTCTAATTATGAAGCTTTGTGTGAAATATCATATTTCTGGCAAAATTTCCGCTAAGCTGTAATGTAGGCTTTTGTTCCAGATTGCTTGCATATGTATTTATAGAGGCAAAATATATAGAAGTTCACGCTGCCGATTGTATAAAACAGCTTTTGTAATTGAAATACCCATACAGTATTCCTGCGTGCCAATGATGAGCGCTTTCAGTGAAAAATGTTTACAGGTGTCGTACGTGCTTTTGCCCTAAATTGATTGCATGATCTCAAACTACACTTGCACAAAACAAAACATTGAATTTGTCTGGGTCTGTGTCAGTTTCACCTACTTTGGCCTAGGCGCGCTCGACACGAGCCTTGCTGAACGTTCACTTGTGATGCTTCCAATAACGCACATTTCAGCAACAAAAAATGTCTGCGTCGTCAGTTTTGTCTGTCCGGGCGTACAGAACGTAGTACCACAAAAAAACAGCTCCATACGCACCACACGACTCCCGCAGACTTCATGTTTCTCTCTGGTCTTGTCTGGGCAGTATTTTGTGGGTGCCATAATAAATTCAACGATGACTGACATTCTACGCTGAGAAGCACACGCACACAAGGCTGGCCGGCTGTTCACACAGGACGCACTGGCTGAGTGTGCGTGTGTCAGCACGTATACAGGCTGTGAGTGTGTGCGCGCACGTACGTATATGTGAGAGCGACAAGGCAGACTGGAATATGTGACATGGGCGCAGTGTTGAAATTGTCAGTGGGACTGCAAGGCGATAATAATCTACTCTGATGAATGAATGAACCAATGAGAGTGAGGCTCGTCTGGGCTGATTGACGAATCAGAATGCGTGCGTAGTCCAGAGCTTTTCTCGGTGCGTGCGTACGTAGTATACTACGATATTATATGTACGTACTCAGTGTGACATGATGTATATAACCGCCCGCCTGCGCGCTCTGCTCTAAGCTGTGGCCAAAAAATTCAACTTTTTCAATACGAAGACTGTCTCCTAGTGTATATATATGTATATATTTGTTTGTTGCAGTTATGAATTATGACTGACGTTTGCGAGGAAAGAGTATCAATTTCAGTATGAATATGAAACACGTCTTGAATGAAAACAAAAAAGTGCGTACGTATATGTGATGCTTGAAATTTCAAAAAAATATAAATTGGGGTTGACGTCTGTATGACTGATTGCGCACGTGCGAATGTTTAAGAGCAGTTTACGTACTGTGTCAGTTAACAAGTTTTAAGCTGAAGCAAAAAGGTGAGTTCACATGCACGTAATATTTAATATTGTTTCTGATTCGTCATTCTTCATCCAGTAAAAATTGGGTTATGTAATTATGGTTTTGTTTTACGTAATTCGCTTATTCATTCATTCGTAATTTACGTATTCGCTAACAATACTCTGGTTGAGGTCTACAGTCATGTCTACCCCATAAGTACTTTCTCACGGTATGCGTCATTTCCTTATTGCATAAAAGTGTCAAGTGTGACTGTTTCTATAATTCTGTAAATGTAATGATTTTGTGTGCTCTAGTTATTACGTATTCTTGCTGATATGTGCTCTTGATATTGTGTGCTCTTTCTGTTCTGTGCTCTTAGTGATTTACGTGCTCATAGTACTGCTATTGCTCCTACTGTAACAATAGGGTCTTATCACTGCAATTTTATAACCTATTTGCTAACTTATTGTTCGCCTAAATTGTTATCACTGTTGTATTTTGCCCTACGCTACTCCGAAGCTAGTATAAAGTTTGCTTGAAAGTTTATTATTA
>JASANF010014235.1:0-18488 GCA_030248245.1 Trissonchulus sp. WLG1_4
AAAATTAGACGAAACAATACTATGAATGCTTCGCACGAAATAGCTGTCCGAACATTGTCCTTATGCCTGTCTTCATGTTCTTAAGAACAAGTAGAAATGAACCGGGCTTTAGATGTCAAGATCTTAGGTAGATGATCTGAATGATGACTATCTTAGTTACTAATTTTGTATATTTGTTATGAATTTTGTATATTTGTTACGAATTTTGTTACGTTTAACATCTTGGACTTAGCAACGCTAAAATTTTAGCAAACGAGAGACTTGCTGTGTTCCAGGTTTCAAACTTAACTGAACCACATTCATAGGACAACGGTTAGAGAAAATGTAACGAATAAGGCGATATTTTGTAATCAAAAAGGATAATGGCAAAAAATATTACTACAAAGACAGGCCTGATGAACCCATACATTATACTACTCATAAAACAGATTTGTAGCTAGAATACATATTGAATGTCAGTATGTCTTTAAATGTAAAATGAGTTTACCAAATTTATCAATGTTTAAACTGAAAACGTTGTCAACTAAAATATAGAATACAATTCCAACAACAGTTAATAATTAATAAGAAACGGTTTTATTTCAAAACATATAATATATACACAAAATTTCCTAGGGCCTTTTCACAAACTAATACTGTCTGGATTAGATTAACTAGATATGTATTTGGACACGGATATACACATAGGACTGATTAACTTAAATTTATCAAAATTTGCAGGAAAATGCAGATGTCGTTTAGTCTAGCCCCGGAGATAAAAACTATCCGACTAAATTTTTCTAGTTAATTTAATCCAGTTAATATAATTTATGAAAAAACCCTTAGATACCTACACTGAAACGGCAGATGACTTTGTACATATTTCTCAAACATAACAATATAAAAAACAAAAAAATACGTTTCATCTTCAAAAATCAGCAAATAGTTTTTGAGTTTTTCGTCATCATTTTGTCTCCCAGGCAAATTTGTCACAAATGCAGTTTTCTGGTTTCTTGCATTTCTTCCGAAACAATGACTTCACGCGGCACCAATACCATTTTGTGCAAAGAACGGTGCATTGCGGGTCGATGTCAGCCGAATCTACCCGATTTGAATCGGGTAGCACGGAGATCAGTAATATTGCGACCAGGAGCGAATAAAGCATTCTGAAACAGAAACAGAGTGGATTCTTACTTACAGCCGTAGTGTGTTAAGAGTCGTTGTGTTTCCTTGTTAGTTGCTCAATTTTTTCATGTTGATCATTGTAGCCACTGCGGATAACAAGTTAAAAGTTAACAAGCACGTTTTGCGAGTAAGGTTAAACTAATTTTTGATACCTAGATTTCAGTGGGACATGCTTATGTAGACTACCGAGGATATTCTTCGAATATAAAACGCGGCAGCAAAACTTTTGAAGCAACACTTTTCATAATATGACATATGTACGTGTTTTCGTGGCTGTATCGTGTTTTCAAATTAAGTGTAAAATATTAGTTTAGCCCTTTAGTGATGAGTGCATCATGTGACATACGCATGATGAACTACCAAATCTGGGGCTGTAAAACTTGACTAGCTTATTCTAGTGAGCGGATCTTTCAACTGTTTTTTCTCGAAATGTATTAGTTTGCAATTTTTAGTCGTTATATACTACCACACAACAAAATCTAAGATTATTTAAGCAGTGTTCAAATTTGACATTATTCATCTCAATAGTAGTACATACCTATTTCTTTATGGCCATATATATTATGATTTTCGATTGTAACTTCGGCAGTCAACTTTCTGTGCCTCAGATACTGCGGAAAATGTAGTTTATTTCTAGCATTCAACTATGGCAGACACATATTGTTGTGTTAATACTCTAGGGTGAGGTACACTGAGCGATGGCGTAAATTGTTCACAAACTTTAAGGGTGGAACTCACAAAGGTGGTTTTACTAAACCATGGTTTTACGTACGTTTTTACTTGATTTGCACATAATTTCATTACGAAATATCTCCCGATTCGTTACGAATTTCGTAGATTTGCTTGCTGAAACCATGGTCTTAGCTCAGCTGAAATTTCAGCAAAACAGAGACCTGCTGTGCTGCAGGTTTCAAATTTCAACTGCGCTAAAACCCTGGTATAAGAAAATCTACGAAATTCGTAGCGAATCAGGCGATATTTCGTAATAAAATTGTGTGCAAATCATATAAAAACGTACGTAAAACCATGGTTTAGTAAAACCACCTTTGTGAAATCCACCCCTAAATTTTCAGTGCTTATAACTTAAAAACGGTGCATCTTAAACCCCTCATAATCGACCTCATTCTGCTATGTTCACCGTCCAATTCTCTATCAAATGGTGATTTAGCGATCTTTCTACGACGCAGGTAGCCCGAGCAATTGCCAAAAACTAGAAGGTGTCAGACGTAGAGCGAAAATACAAACAAATAAAATACTTCGAGAGATCCTTTGGACATTAAAGGGTTAATCAGGGAATGTCGAATTACAAAAATTAAATCAATTTCACGTTTTTTTAGTAATACTTACCTGCAATGGCTCATTTTTTGAGCTAAAATATTTAGTACTCAGTTGTTTATAGTAACTAAGTAACTATTGAAAAAAGCATTTATGAATACATAAACTCGAGTCCACTCTGAAGTATAAACTTTTAAACGGCGGATTTAAGTTCGCATGGTGTGTGCCAAAGCGAAATTAGGCGCTAACGTTGACATCTCGTCATAGCCAAATTGCAGTCAACCTCATTGTCTTTCTTGATTTTCATTTCATCTTGCATTTACTTATGGTTTGTCTTTATTTTGTAGTATTAATGTTCTTATGGAATTACTTGCTTTATAACTATCTGGGAAGCATTATTGTGCCAGGTTTTGTCACATTATTGTTTCTGTATACAAAATTCACCAGCCATTGCACTTGTGCGATGATCTGTGGCTGCGAAGATTTGTGTCTGTCGCAACTGTGTGCTCTTGTACACTTACTAAGATCACAGATTAACAAAACACCAAGAACAGACACGCACACACATTACATGTATTTTCAGACCTACCAACTTCTGCAGTGCAGAAGCACAGCAACACAGCAGCAGAAGAAGTGCAACACAGCAGCAGAAGATACGTGTTCAATTCTGCTGCTGTAATATAGTGTATACGCGGCGGCTTAGGCCGCCGCGTAAAAAGATAAACCAGACCTAACCGCGCCATCCAAGTTTACAAGCTGATTTTCGCTGAATTTCGATTTCCATTTTTAGCCGTATGGAAGAGTGAAATGTTGAAACGAAAGATGAAGTTTTGAAAGAAAGAAAGAAATGGAGGCAGTGGGAATCGAACCCGGGCTACTCGCGTTCGACAACAATAATGCTATGTAACCACTACAACACAGCCTCCAAGTATCGTATGACCTATTTCTCATTTATTACAGAAATGCTCGACATTCTATATTTTTTGAAGTGAACTTCAATTTGTTTGACCTACGGAGCTAACACTAACGCTTCGTTCCACGAAAATTGACCTCGAAAACCATCAACGTATGAAATGTGTAATGACCCCTTGTAGCAGAAATAAAACATGATTTTGAAAAAAACGAAAAAGACTATATATAGTTCTCTATGGAATTGTTTTGAGTGAATAAACTTTCTGTGCAATAGAGTACGCAAAACCGCAACACAAAAATAAACACGGTGTCATCGAGAAAACAAAAAGTAATAATGACTTTGACAGGCGGTTTTCTGTTTTTATACTTACAAAACCGCACTTTGCAATAACAAAGTTGAGTCATAATCGTTTGCAGATTGGAAATGTTCAGTTAATTTCTGTTTGCTTTTGAATAATCCGAATTTAAACTCGGGGAATTTACATCAAAAGACTTTATTTAACAAAATCGCGTGAAACAAGTGGGGGTCAGAGGAGATTAAAGTATTATAAAATCTGGTTACTTCTGCTTTTTATTCCTAAAATAAATGCAAAACAAGGCACAATGTTTGTCAACACTTTTAATAATGTACTTGATTAAGATTGCAAAGGATCTATATATATATATAAACAAATAAATAAATATAAGTAAATAAAACTTACTTAATGATGACAATTTTAATGTAGATCATTATTGAAATTAAACAATGCTTTGCTGAATTAGGTACGTAGTAGTGTTGTTCTGGTATACCATAACTAAAACTAAAACTAGTTGTAAAAACTAATTTTCAGCAGTTATACCAAAACTATAACTAAAACTAAACTAAAATCCAACGTTGTACCAAAACCATCACTAAAACTTAACCAAAATTGAACTCCTACCAAAACTATAACTAAAACAAAACTAATTTGGAGGCTTGTACCATTGTCAAGAATGACGAAGTACACATAACTCAAGTTGCATCACCAAGTGCAACACACTCAATCTATTTTGCTAGTGTACTTCCGTGTGAGTCCCTCGGCATCTGTAGCTAATATTCCTCGATACGATCAGAGGAGTTAGTCTGTATCCTTCTGTCGGGCGGGTAGGTTGTGTCCCTCGTGTTGTCCATATCGTCCCTACTGTATTTCTGCATCAATGCCCTGTCCTCGTGTATTTCTATATCAGTAAACTCCCTTTATTATTCCGTTGCGCTTTGTCTCCATTCTGCCCTAATCCGTAGTCAGGTAGGCGACTGATCACCTCTTTGCTCGGACCTGTTTAAGCTCACCGCTTAACTTCACATGGCTAGGCTGCCAGCATTGAGTGATCAGTGAAAATTTTCTTTTATTTTTCCTTCAATTTACAATGTGTGAACGGTTTTTCTGTGTTGGTTTTTCTGTGTTAAAATTTTGATTTATTTTGTTTGTATTTGAATGTTTTCCTCCCCACCACGTCGAAATTCTGCTTCAGCTCAGTCTGATTCTACTGCTTTGAGCAAACCACGTCGAAATTGTGCTACGTACAGGGACAAGGAAAATTCTCAGTTGTCCCATTCTCAAAGTGCTAGTAACCTTGACGAAAAATCGTCGAAGGACGGGGATAATTGTCAAAATTTTGAAAATTTTTCGCAGCTAGGGACAGCGAAGTCATCTTCGCAAGTTGCTACCGGAAACGGTTTGTTGGGTCCAAACTTGACAGATTCAACAATGGCTCGTCGTGACTATCTGATTTGTTTCAAAAACAATTTGAAGCCGTTTGAAGGCTCAGAGAGTAAGGTGAAAATCACAGATTGGGTCAGAAATTTCGAATCAATAGCCCGGATAAACCATGTACCATTTTCGGGACTGGGATTTGAACGAGTCATTTATATGGCACTTTACACCAGGACCCATTTGGGACTATGACGGGCTATGAACAAGCGGTATTACCGCTACCCCCTCCTATAATATCTGATACTAACTCCTCCTGGCTCCTAGAACTGATACTATAGAGTGGCATTGTTTCAACCTAATCTACGATACCTGTACTATGTAGCTGTCCTTACCAATATATGTAACAGTGGCGTATATATATACGAAATATATTTCCCAATTTTTCACTTACCTCAAAATTAACTCCCTCGGGACTAAAATCTTGAAACAAATTTGGGGTCCAAATTTCGGGAGAAGGAGGGATGTCAAGAATGACGAAGTACACATAACTCAAGTTGCATCACCAAGTGCAACACACTCAATCTATTTTGCTAGTGTACTTCCGTGTGAGTCCCTCGGCATCTGTAGCTAATATTCCTCGATACGATCAGAGGAGTTAGTCTGTATCCTTCTGTCGGGCGGGTAGGTTGTGTCCCTCGTGTTGTCCATATCGTCCCTACTGTATTTCTGCATCAATGCCCTGTCCTCGTGTATTTCTATATCAGTAAACTCCCTTTATTATTCCGTTGCGCTTTGTCTCCATTCTGCCCTAATCCGTAGTCAGGTAGGCGACTGATCACCTCTTTGCTCGGACCTGTTTAAGCTCACCGCTTAACTTCACACCATAACTATTACTCAAAACTAAGGGCAGCAGAGTTTTGAGCAAACTTGTACCAAAACTACTAGTTTTGGTAGAGCGCTTACCAAAACTAGGTAGTTTTGGTAAGCGCTACCAAAACCAGTAGTTTTGGTACAACGCTTACCAAAACTTACTAGTTTTGGTAAGCGCTATACCAAAACTAACAGTTTTGGTACAAGGTTTACCAAAACTTCCAAGTTTTGGTAAACGATGGGAGAATACGTAAATCTGTATTAACGGCTAATGTAGAGTATGTAGGGCATGTACGCATGTGTACGCTTTTTGTTTATTATTTGTTTTTTGTATATCTATCTTTTGTCTAGAGCTCTTGTGCATATTATCTAAACTTTTTACAATGTATGTTGTGGCTCGTTGGTTTAGAGGTATGATGCTCGCTTGGGTTGTGAAAGGTTCGGGCTCGACTCGCGGACCAGCCCATTTTTTTCTTAAGAATTTGTCAGAAAAGGTTTCGGGTTCGACTTTCGGACAAACCCATTTTTATTTTTTCATAAGCATTTATAAAAAAAGTTTAACTTAACCCTTAAATGCATAACATGGGTCAATTTGACCCACCCTCTTGTTCAAACAGCTATTGTTTTGGCTTCGTGGTTTGTTAGTATCTAAACTTTGGTGACATCTCCCAAAATTTTGTGAGCAAGCTGATACAGCAATAAAATTTAAAGAAAAATCCTCATAGTTGACTCAAATTACCTAATTTTTAAGCTTCCACCCTGGGTCAAAATGACCCATGTTATGAACTACTGAAATAAAAATTATATTTTTAACTGAAATGACTTTATGACTTAAATGACTATGTGACTAAAATGCCAATAAGGGCAGCAGCGTGGCTAAAATCGGAAAGTTGGCCGATATAGTATAGTATACCGGCTATTCCTAGTCAAAACAGGGCTATAGCGCTAATAGCCGATTGCCAGCGCGGGCTCATTAATTCTGAGAAATGGCTATAGCCGAGCTATAGCCGGGCTATACCGGCTATTCCTAGTCAAAACACGGCTATAGCGCTAATAGCCGATTGACAGCGCGGGCTCATCAATTCTGTGAAAAGGCTATAGCCGAGCTATAGCCCGGCTATACCGGCTATTCCTAGTCAAAACGCGGCTATAGCGCTAATAGCCGATTGACAGCGCGGGCTCATCATTTCTATGAAATGGCTATAGCCGAGCTATATCCTGGCTATAGCGGCTATTCCTAGTCAAAACGCGGCTATAGCGCTAATAGCCGATTGACAGCGCGGGCTCATCAATTATGTGAAATGGCCATAGCCGAGCTATAGTCCGGTCACACCGGCTATTCCTAGTCAAAACGCGGCTATAGCGCTAATAGCCGATTGACAGCGCGGGCTCATCAAGTGTGTGAAATGGCTATAGCCGAGCTATAGCCCGGCTATACCGGCTATTCCTAGTCGAAACGCGGCTATAGCGCTAATAGCCGATTGCCAGCGCGGGCTCATTAATTCTGAGAAATGGCTATAGCCGAGCTATAGCCGGGCTATACCGGCTATTCCTAGTCAAAACACGGCTATAGCGCTAATAGCCGATTGACAGCGCGGGCTCATCAATTCTGTGAAAAGGCTATAGCCGAGCTATAGCCCGGCTATACCGGCTATTCCTAGTCAAAACGCGGCTATAGCGCTAATAGCCGATTGACAGCGCGGGCTCATCATTTCTATGAAATGGCTATAGCCGAGCTATATCCTGGCTATAGCGGCTATTCCTAGTCAAAACGCGGCTATAGCGCTAATAGCCGATTGACAGCGCGGGCTCATCAATTATGTGAAATGGCCATAGCCGAGCTATAGTCCGGTCACACCGGCTATTCCTAGTCAAAACGCGGCTATAGCGCTAATAGCCGATTGACAGCGCGGGCTTGGCAGATTAGTAGCCAAGTAGACAGCCTCGGTCGGGTCGCCGGGTGATTCGTTGAATTTTAAAGTAACCAAGAGTACCTATCGATGTATTAGACATGTTTTTTATAAGTACTTTATCACACGTACGACAGACGTACACAGGCCCTTTGCAGTTAGCAGCAGGGCAGGGGGAAGGGGTGAGGATGCCTTCTGGAACCCAAACCCCCCACGCCTGTCTAGATCTTAAGGGGTGTAAATGAAGGTGCCGCTAACTCTTTCTGAGGGGGTGTAAAGATTCAAAGATAGTCTATCAGGATAACGAGGGGTGAAAATAAAGTCTTGCCGCTAATTTTATGTGAGGGAGGTATAAAGGTGCAAAACTAGTCTGTCAAGGTAACGAGGGGTGAAATACAAGCTAGCCGCTATCTCTATCTTCGGGGGCTAGTAAAAGTCGTGATACATGGGAATGTGACCATTCAGTGAGCGGCTTGCGTATGCTAGTACGCGTTCTCCTTTGCTAAATTTCTGGCTGAGAACACATCCAATTCCGGTTCCACTTGCGTCATAGTGAAGAAAAAAGGCTTTGCTGAAGTCCGGAAACGCAAGCACGGGAGCAGATATGAGTTGGTTTCGCAACAGCCGAAATGCGAATATCTTGCCATTGAAATTTGTTATCTTTTTTAGGAGATTATTGAGAGGTGAGGCGATTTATGAAAAGTTTTTGATAAATCTGCGATAATAAGAAGCAAATCCAAGAAACTGTTTCAACTGTTTCGTGGTAGTCGGAACCGGGTAATTGGCGATACTTCGAATCTTTTTCGGATCAGGTTTTAGTCCGTCTTTGGAAACGACGTAGCCAGGAAATGACACTTCAGTTCGAACAAACGTACACTTTTGCGCTTCAAATTGAGATTGTATTTCTGTAGTCGACCTAGAACTTCATCGATGTCGCGAAGGTGTTGGTCGAACTTTTTGCTAAAAATGAGAATGTCGTCGAGGTAACAGAGGCAGTTTTTGTAGTTTAGCCCGGCCAAAACAAACTCCATTAGTCTTTCAAATGTAGCGGGGGCGTTCACTAATCCGAAGGGCATACAATTAAACTCAAACAGTCCTAAAAAGAAGGTGAACGCAGTTTTGGGTCTGTCTGCCGGATACATTTTCACTTGCCAATAACCGGAACGTAAGTTCAGGGAAGTTAAGTTAAGGGCCTTTTAGTAGCTCATGAATCTATATTATGAAAACTAATTTGGATTAAAAATTTACGCTGCAATCAAACTATGAATTTTTAATAATTTTAATCTTCACAGCTGTAACTGAATTTTGTAATGTCGTTTTGATACTAAGATTTATTTCAATCGAAAAAACTGTTTAGTTCGCGTTCCACACAATTACATGTTATCGTTAGCTGCGACAAAATTACTGGTACATTTACTGTTTAAGTGATAAAATAAAAAATTACGTCCACAATTGCTACTTTAGCTGATATGAACACTAACGTACACGTTCTAGCAGTGCACACCATAAACACCTAACCTATACGGAAATATTCAGCCGGAACATTGGAATCGATCGGAAAGAACTGCAATTTTGTCATTTTGAGTCGTAAATACGTTCAGCACAAAAACCTGATGAAAAAACTTTGAACACCAAGACAAAAATGTAAATTTTATTGTGAAAAGTAGGTACAGTTTTCAGTCTTTAAGGCCTGTTTCACTGTTGGTGGATTTTCAAGACTTTTTCTATGGGGATGCCTAAGGGTATCTGCCTACCCCAAACGCCCTCAAGTAATCCCACTTGAAAATACATCGGAACAAATAGGATCCGTTCAGACGAGGTATGTAGTAAGATTAAAAACATCAAGACATTTATTTTCAATCAAAAATGACCCTCTGAGTAACATGTACCAACCAGTATATACATAATAGCGTTTAAACCAATCATAAGGCACATGCTCACAAAAATATCCAACACAGTATAGTACATTAAGTTCACGACAAAAGCTAAATTTTAATAGATAACGAAACTACGTACTATTGTTGTTCCGTCAGAGAATTTTAGTTTAATTTTAGTTATAGTTTTGGTATAAACTATAGTTATTCCGCCTAGAGGCGGAATATTTATTTTAGTTAAGTTTTAGTTACGGTTTTGGTATAACCCTTAATTTTAGTTAGGTTTTAGTTATAGTTTTGGTAGAAGGCTTAATTTTAGTTTAGTTTTAGTTATAGTTATGAGCAAGGGAAAAATTTAGTTTTAGTTATAGTTATGGTATAGTTTTACTTATGGTACAACTGAGTTTGGGTTATGGTATAGTTTATAGTTATAATATTGTTTCAGTGAAATTTTAGTTTTAGTTATGTTATAATCATATTGATTTTATCGTCATTAACTATACAATACCCAATGGATCACGTGAGATACTTCACGATAAACTACCAAATCTGGGTCTATAAAGCTTGACTAGTTTATTCTACTGAACGGATCTTTAAACTGCTTTCTCTAAAGCATATGACTTATTTTAACTCGTTTAGGTAGTTCGTTTAGCCTAATTTGTTATTGCTGTTCTTGGACTAAAATAAGTCTAGTCTGTTTAATCCGGTAAAGGAATGGGCTCCAACTAAACGTAGGTTCAGAGCTGTGCCCATCAGAATACAGTTGCAATTGTAATGAGCAGTTAACACAAAAAGATGAGCAAGGAAATTAGACACTTTTGTCGAAATGTCGAAATTATATAAAATGAAAGTCTCACCGAGATTTGAAATCGGGTCACTGGATTCCGAATCCAGAGTGCTAACCATTGCACTATAAGACTGCTGAGATGAAGTTGGTAATTTCTACTTATATATGTACAAAAGATCTTCAGGCGTTGGGATTGGGTGACAAATCAGAACTGTTTCAAACAGAAGATTGTAAACTGTAGATAGTCAATTCAAAAAGTTTAATTCAGTTGATTGTTATTCCCGAGGGGGCCGCGTAATAAAAAGTAAAAGTTTTCAGCTGATTTCTGTATGGTTTGTAAAATATAAGTTGGGCGGTATCAAAGTGATACACAAAAATCTTATATGTTACACGCTAGTTCTCTACAATTAATTATCGATAACTTTGCTCAATGCAGGAACAAACTTATTAAGAACAAGCTGTTCTGGTGAGTGAAAAGGGACTGAGTGTCAATATTGTGGATAAATTATTTTCAATCCTAAATTCCGAAAACAGCTACTGAGTTGCTCTGAAGAAAGGCCGGTTCACATGAGGCAACGCGCAGGCAACGCGATTTCCAGGCAATCTACAATCAACGCGCGTTGATCGGAAATTGCTTGAGAAAATACGTTCACACGAGTTAATTTTCAAGCAATCGATTACTAGGCAACCTGCAGGCAACAGCCAATTACATTCGAGCCCGCGTAAAATTCAAACTGTCGCTCGTTTTATTGCGAACAAGCTCTTCTGCTGAGTGAGAAGTTGTTATTGTTAGGATTGAGTGTCAATATTCCAGAGGAAATATAAAACGCGGCCATTATTTGTGAATAAAATGATTGTTCAACTCCAATTTCCGAACACATTTATTGCTGAGTAGCTCCAAAGCTTTATTGGTAATTTATAAAAAATTTAAAACTGATTGCTTAAACATTCTAAACAGCATAATTGATTAATAAGAAAATTAAACATTCTAATTCTAAAATGCATAAGTGATTATTAAAAAATTAAGCCTTACCGAGCCTTACAGCCGCACAGCAAATCTGTTTTAAGTTGGTGTGTGTACTTGCCTAAGAGACGGCTACATGCTGACTAAATTTCAGTCAAATCGGTTGGGTATTTTTACGCGGAGCCGCCGCGTATATACTATATTGCAATCATCTTCTATGATTGCGTGTAGTTCTGCAGTAAACCTGCAGGCAGGTCCTGAAAAAACACTATTTGTGTGTGCGTGTGTGTTATTTTGTGTACGTATATATGTACGTATTTACGACTTTTGATTTGCAGCATCGTTTGTGCGAGCGTGTGTCAGATCACATATAACATGTCTGTACTCTGTAGCGACTAATAAGCAACGGGTAAATAATAATATCATTAAACATTGTAATGACGAAACCTGTTCAGACAATGTTTCGTAGAATATATGTAATAATAAAAAATATGTTGAATGAATGAGGTTGGCACGCGATTTCTGTTTACATAGCGTGTATATATGTCCGTGATTTTGGAAACCAAATTCAACGGAAAAAGTCGAGTTTGCGGCAGTGAAAGTCCCCAGCAGAAGCAAATTTAGACAAAATATTCGACTGTAGCGTTATTGATATATAAAATTAAACTGTCCCAATAAAAAATTTCTGATATGGTAACATTTACATTGCTAATTACAAATTTATATCAAGTCTGAGAATGGTCATGTTTAGTTACCAATGTTGGCAGTAAAACATTTGGTGCCGCGTTTTATATTCGCAGAATATCCTCAGCACAATAAGCATATGGCAAAAAAATCTTTCCAAAATTAATTTAACTCTACTCGCAAAACCTGCTTGTTTTGCTATAGATCGGCCAACTTTCCGATTTTAGCCACGCTGCTGCCCTTATTGGCATTTTAGTCACATAGTCATTTAAGTCATAAAGTCATTTCAGTTAAAAATATAATTTTTATTTCAGTAGTTCATAACATGGGTCATTTTGACCCAGGGTGGAAGCTTAAAAATTAGGTAATTTGAGTCAACTATGAGGATTTTTCTTTAAATTTTATTGCTGTATCAGCTTGCTCACAAAATTTTGGGAGATGTCACCAAAGTTTAGATACTAACAAACCACGAAGCCAAAACAATAGCTGTTTGAACAAGAGGGTGGGTCAAATTGACCCATGTTATGCATTTAAGGGTTAAGTTAAACTTTTTTTATAAATGCTTATGAAAAAATAAAAATGGGTTTGTCCGAAAGTCGAACCCGAAACCTTTTCTGACAAATTCTTAAGAAAAAAATGGGCTGGTCCGCGAGTCGAGCCCGAACCTTTCACAACCCAAGCGAGCATCATACCTCTAAACCAACGAGCCACAACATACATTGTAAAAAGTTTAGATAATATGCACAAGAGCTCTAGACAAAAGATAGATATACAAAAAACAAATAATAAACAAAAAGCGTACACATGCGTACATGCCCTACATACTCTACATTAGCCGTTAATACAGATTTACGTATTCTCCCATCGTTTACCAAAACTTGGAAGTTTTGGTAAACCTTGTACCAAAACTGTTAGTTTTGGTATAGCGCTTACCAAAACTAGTAAGTTTTGGTAAGCGTTGTACCAAAACTACTGGTTTTGGTAGAGCGCTTACCAAAACTACCTAGTTTTGGTAAGCGCTCTACCAAAACTAGTAGTTTTGGTACAAGTTTGCTCAAAACTCTGCTGCCCTTAGTTTTGAGTAATAGTTATGGTGTGAAGTTAAGCGGTGAGCTTAAACAGGTCCGAGCAAAGAGGTGATCAGTCGCCTACCTGACTACGGATTAGGGCAGAATGGAGACAAAGCGCAACGGAATAATAAAGGGAGTTTACTGATATAGAAATACACGAGGACAGGGCATTGATGCAGAAATACAGTAGGGACGATATGGACAACACGAGGGACACAACCTACCCGCCCGACAGAAGGATACAGACTAACTCCTCTGATCGTATCGAGGAATATTAGCTACAGATGCCGAGGGACTCACACGGAAGTACACTAGCAAAATAGATTGAGTGTGTTGCACTTGGTGATGCAACTTGAGTTATGTGTACTTCGTCATTCTTGACATCCCTCCTTCTCCCGAAATTTGGACCCCAAATTTGTTTCAAGATTTTAGTCCCGAGGGAGTTAATTTTGAGGTAAGTGAAAAATTGGGAAATATATTTCGTATATATATACGCCACTGTTACATATATTGGTAAGGACAGCTACATAGTACAGGTATCGTAGATTAGGTTGAAACAATGCCACTCTATAGTATCAGTTCTAGGAGCCAGGAGGAGTTAGTATCAGATATTATAGGAGGGGGTAGCGGTAATACCGCTTGTTCATAGCCCGTCATAGTCCCAAATGGGTCCTGGTGTAAAGTGCCATATAAATGACTCGTACAAATCCCAGTCCCGAAAATCGTACATGGTTTATCCGGGCTATTGATTCAAAATTTCTGACCCAATCTGTGATTTTCACCTTACTCTCTGAGCCTTCAAACGGCTTCAAATTGTTTTTGAAACAAATCAGATAGTCACGACGAGCCATTGTTGAATCTGTCAAGTTTGGACCCAACAAACCGTTTCCGGTAGCAACTTGCGAAGATGACTTCGCTGTCCCTAGCTGCGAAAAATTTTCAAAATTTTGACAATTATCCCCGTCCTTCGACGATTTTTCGTCAAGGTTACTAGCACTTTGAGAATGGGACAACTGAGAATTTTCCTTGTCCCTGTACGTAGCACAATTTCGACGTGGTTTGCTCAAAGCAGTAGAATCAGACTGAGCTGAAGCAGAATTTCGACGTGGTGGGGAGGAAAACATTCATACAAATACAAACAAAATAAATCAAAATTTTAACACAGAAAAACCAACACAGAAAAACCGTTCACACATTGTAAATTGAAGGAAAAATAAAAAGAAAATTTTCACTGATCACTCAATGCTGGCAGCCTAGCCATGTGAAGTTAAGCGGTGAGCTTAAACAGGTCCGAGCAAAGAGGTGATCAGTCGCCTACCTGACTACGGATTAGGGCAGAATGGAGACAAAGCGCAACGGAATAATAAAGGGAGTTTACTGATATAGAAATACACGAGGACAGGGCATTGATGCAGAAATACAGTAGGGACGATATGGACAACACGAGGGACACAACCTACCCGCCCGACAGAAGGATACAGACTAACTCCTCTGATCGTATCGAGGAATATTAGCTACAGATGCCGAGGGACTCACACGGAAGTACACTAGCAAAATAGATTGAGTGTGTTGCACTTGGTGATGCAACTTGAGTTATGTGTACTTCGTCATTCTTGACAATGGTACAAGCCTCCAAATTAGTTTTGTTTTAGTTATAGTTTTGGTAGGAGTTCAATTTTGGTTAAGTTTTAGTGATGGTTTTGGTACAACGTTGGATTTTAGTTTAGTTTTAGTTATAGTTTTGGTATAACTGCTGAAAATTAGTTTTTACAACTAGTTTTAGTTTTAGTTATGGTATACCAGAACAACACTACTACGTACCTAATTCAGCAAAGCATTGTTTAATTTCAATAATGATCTACATTAAAATTGTCATCATTAAGTAAGTTTTATTTACTTATATTTATTTATTTGTTTATATATATATATATATATAGATCCTTTGCAATCTTAATCAAGTACATTATTAAAAGTGTTGACAAACATTGTGCCTTGTTTTGCATTTATTTTAGGAATAAAAAGCAGAAGTAACCAGATTTTATAATACTTTAATCTCCTCTGACCCCCACTTGTTTCACGCGATTTTGTTAAATAAAGTCTTTTGATGTAAATTCCCCGAGTTTAAATTCGGATTATTCAAAAGCAAACAGAAATTAACTGAACATTTCCAATCTGCAAACGATTATGACTCAACTTTGTTATTGCAAAGTGCGGTTTTGTAAGTATAAAATCAGAAAACCGCCTGTCAAAGTCATTATTACTTTTTGTTTTCTCGATGACACCGTGTTTATTTTTGTGTTGCGGTTTTGCGTACTCTATTGCACAGAAAGTTTATTCACTCAAAACAATTCCATAGAGAACTATATATAGTCTTTTTCGTTTTTTTCAAAATCATGTTTTATTTCTGCTACAAGGGGTCATTACACATTTCATACGTTGATGGTTTTCGAGGTCAATTTTCGTGGAACGAAGCGTTAGTGTTAGCTCCGTAGGTCAAACAAATTGAAGTTCACTTCAAAAAATATAGAATGTCGAGCATTTCTGTAGTAAATGAGAAATAGGTCATACGATACTTGGAGGCTGTGTTGTAGTGGTTACATAGCATTATTGTTGTCGACGCGAGTAGCCCGGGTTCGATTCCCACTGCCTCCATTTCTTTCTTTCTTTCAAAACTTCATCTTTCGTTTCAACATTTCACTCTTCCATACGGCTAAAAATGGAAATCGAAATTCAGCGAAAATCAGCTTGTAAACTTGGATGGCGCGGTTAGGTCTTGGTTCATCTTTTTACGCGGCGGCCTCAGCCGCCGCGTATACACTATATTACAGCAGCAGAATTGAACACGTATCTTCTGCTGCTGTGTTGCACTTCTTCTTCTGCTGCTGTGTTGCTGTGCTTCTGCACTGCAGAAGTTGGTAGGTCTGAAAATACATGTAATGTGTGTGCGTGTCTGTTCTTGGTGTTTTGTTAATCTGTGATCTTAGTAAGTGTACAAGAGCACACAGTTGCGACAGACACAAATCTTCGCAGCGCACAGATCATCGCACAAGTGCAATGCTGGTGAATTTTGTATACAGAAACAATAATGTGACAAAACCTGGCACAATAATGCTTCCCAGATTGTTATTAAGCACGTTAGTCCCTTAGAACATGAAGTCTACAAAATAATGACAAACCATAAGTTGATGCAAGATGCAAGGAAAAGCAAGACAGACCATGTGGTTGCCTGCTATTTGGCTATGACGAGATGTCAACGTTAGCGCCTAATTTCGCTTTGGCACACACCATGCGAACTTAAATCCGCCGTTTAAAAGTTTATACTTCAGAGTGGACTCGAGTTTATGTATTCATAAATGCTTTTTACAATAGTTACTTAGTTACTATAAACAACTGAGTACTAAATATTTTAGCTCAAAAATGAGCCATTGCAGGTGAGTATTACTAAAACAACGCGAAATTTATTTAATATTTGTAATTCGACATTCCCTGATTAACCCTTTAATGCCCAAAGTATCTCTCTAGGTATTTTATTTGTTTGTATTTTCGCTCTACGTCTGACACCTTCTAGTTTTTGGCAATTGCTCGGGCTACCTGCGTCGTAGAAAGATCGCTAAATGTCACCATTTGATAGAGAATTGGACGGTGAACAAAGCAGAATGAGGTTGATTATGAGGGGTCTAAGATGCACCGTTTTTAAGTTATAAGCACTGAAAATTTAGGGTGGATTTCACAAAGGTGGTTTTAGTGAAACCACTGAGTTTACGTACGTTTTTATATGATTTGCACACAATTTTATTACGAAATAATTCGCCTGATTTTGCTACGAATTTCGTAGATTTTCTTATACCGATTTTAGGGGCGCAGTTGAAACTTGAAACCTGCAGCACAGCAAGGTCTCTGTTTTGTTGAAATTTCAGCTGAGCTAAGACCATGAGTTTTAGCAAATCTACGAAAATTCATTAACGAATCGGCAACATATTTCGTAACCAAATTATTTGCAAATCAAGTAAAAACGTACGGTAAAACAACATGGTTTGGTAAAACCACCTTTGCTGAAATTCCACCCTTAAAGTTTGTGAATACTTTACGCCATCGCTCAGTGTACCTCTACCCGAAGTATTTAACACAACAACATGTGTCCGCCATAGTTGAATGTGAAAATAAAAAGTTACATTTTCTCGCAGTATCTGAAGCACAGACAGTTGACTACCGTTAAGTTACAATCAAAACCTATAATATATATGGCCATAAAGAAAATAGGTATGTACTACTATTGAGATGAAAAAAGTTAATTTGCACACTGCTTAAATAAGCATAGATTTTGTTGTGTGGTAGTATATAACGACTGAAAAATTGCAAACTAATACATTTCCAATAAAAAACAGCTTGAAAGATCCGCTCACTAACAGATGTTTCGTCAAGTTTTACAGCCCCAGATTTCGTAGCTAACCTTATCATGCGTATGTCACATCCGCTGCACTCATCACTCCAAAGGTGCTAAACTATTTTTTTACACTTAATTTGAAAACACGATACAGCCACGAAAACACGTACATATGCCATATTTATGAAAAGTGTTGCTTTAAAAATTCTGCTGCCGCGTTTTATATTCGAAGCGATGTCCCCTCGATACTTCTACATAAGCATGTCCCACCACTAAGATTATACCGGGATCTAGAAAATTAGAGTTCAACCTTACTCGCAAAACGTGCTTGTTAACTTTTACCTTGTTATCCGCAGTCACTACAATGATCAACATGAAAAAATTGAGCACCCTAACAGGGAAACACGACGACTCTTAACACACTACGGCTGTCATCAAGTAAGAATCTTTCTGTTTCTGTTTCAGAATGCTTTATCTGGCTCCTGGTCGCAATATTACTGGATCTCCGTGCTACCCGATTTTCCAAAATTCGGGTACATTTGGGCTGACATGGACCCGCAATGCACCGTTCTTCTGCACAAAATGGTATTGGTGCCGCGTGAAGTCATTTTTTCGAAATGCAAGAAACCAGAAAACTACATTTGTGACAAATTTGCCTGGGGGAGAAAATGATGAGGAAAACTAAAAACTATTTGCTGATTTTTGAAGATGAAACGTATTTTTTTTGTTTTTTATATTGTTATGTTTGAGAAATATGTACAAAGTCATCTGCCGTTTCAGTGTATCTAAGGGTTTTTTCATAAATAATATTGACTGGATTAGATTAACTAGAAAAATTCAGTTGGAAAGTTTATAACTCCGGTGCTAGACTAAACGACGTCTCAGTTTTGCAAATTTTGATAAATTTAAGTGAATCAGTCC